>JAHZNA010000390.1:0-18695 GCA_027743935.1 Sinodicranocentrus sp. ZH6
TATACATAAATCCACGTGTTCACATGGTGGTTCTGTTCTGACATGCATATGGTTGGCTTAACAGTTCCAGATATCCATTCCTGTAGTCCTGTTAAATCTCTGTTAAATGCAGACACAGAGACTGTAGTATAATTACTCTATAATAAGGTGATGGAAGTTTTTGACGTTCTTCATTTCAATTTTGTAAACCCAGCGTTCAACGAAGTCATAGTCATGGTTTGTGTATGTCTGTGTGCTGTGTCTGATTGTGGCCTTGATCTTTGAGCATTGAGCACAATTTTACGGTCCATTTACTGTTAGTTAAGCGTTAAGCTAAGTGCTAAATCGCTAATAGTACAATCTTAACGGGCGAGTCTTTGGGTGTGATAAGAAAGCAAAACTAAATGAAAGTTTAAAATGATTTAAAAGATTGTGCAACGAATTAACGTTTTCTGTTACCTGTATCAATGATCAAAACTTAATTTATTTATCTTGCAGGTATGGGTATGACTGATGCCTGATGACATCATGAGAATTTTGAAAGGCGTTTGGCAGAAGTAAAACATATTCCAAGACAGAATCGTATATTGTATGTGTATACATTTGAAATAGAATATTAAATGAATTTAGTCTTATATTGAACTAACTAGGTCTGTTGGATTTTGAATTGGAAGAATAGTTGGAAAACCAAAAGTAATTGGATTTGTATTTGTACTGCCTGGATGGACTGAGAAAACTCTTATTTTACTGGGGCTTGGAATCTAGTCAACGTATTTAATATTTGGAGTGCCTTTCTGGATAGAATTTAAGTACTGTCGAAGTCTAATACGCTGTGCAGTGCAAGTACAAGTGTTTTGCTTGATGATTTGACAGCAGTGTGATAGGTTTACTTCAATCGCTACAATATGGAACCTTGTATATCCACTGCCGTTGGACGATAAAATTTTAAATGGTATTGTTGCTAAAGCTAAGGACTGGGCCCTTATGCATGGTATTTATTTACTTGTTATATATCCCTAAACATTTTTATTTATTGCTATTTGACATATGTATATAATTCGAAGTCAAATGTACTTTAACTTGCTGAACACACCGATCAAAATGTTGTACCTGTCACAAAAAGTTAAGGTTATAAAATTCTGTCTTTCAGGGGTTGGATTACGTCAGAGGGATACTTTCTCGACTTCATCTATAACGTTTGCTCCTTTTTTGTTACTACCGTCGACATTTCCTAAATCGGAGTTTGAAAAGTCGTTGAGGCTGCAAACTGTTTTAAATGAGCTTATCCATCGCGTTGCACATGATTACGATTTTTTACAACGTACTCTTTTCAAGTAATAACACGAGTGCAGTCAAGTTATTTTTATTTAAGTATTTGAGTATTGAATTTTAAATGTATTATTCACCTTCGATTTCAGAACATGCAAAGTAGATGACTTTACCAACAAATTGTTTCAGATCTACGAAACAGTTCGAACAGAAGGAGTGGCTCAAGTAAGACGATTTTTTAAAAAAATTCGTGAACATATTTTTTGTCATTTGGTGTATGTAACAACTGACTAACTAACGTATGTATCCGGTGGTTGGTATTTTTGTTAATACAGCTTTTCACTAGCTTTAACGCAGAGTTAGAAAAACAACGCTGCTTAGTCACTAAATTTACAAAATTTGAGTATCAAACTAAATTGCTTGTTTCATGTTTAGTTTTAGTAGTCTAACAGTCCAACCAAGCTCGTATCAGTTGGCGTATTTCTTCAGATATAAGCAAAAATCAAAAATAGAATCAGACGAAGTTTTTTAAAAACGACTAATGATGGGTGCTCAAACAAATATTTCGTGCATAACTGCTCATCAACGATATTTCCTTCTAAGAATTATCATGGTATGGTTGTTGGTTGTTCTTGATTGATTAATATATATTGATTACTATAATGGAAGTGTATATCGCTCGGACTGGTCCGATCCGATCTAATGCTGGAGACAGGGTGTTTGAAGCGTCCAATGTGTAAAAAGCATCAAAGCGCTCTACAAGGTCAAGGTCCCTACTGCTGTTGGAAGCAAGTAGAAGTAAATACAATTGCATCAGGTTTTGGCTGGCTCGGACCAGTGAGCGGAAAACTTCATTCGTAAGGATTTAACATACGATTTCAATTCTAGAATATAGTTTTTTAACTTTCTGTTTTGCTGAAAGTTATTATTATGTATGTGTTTATTTCTTAACTGTACATACTTCTTAAACTAAATGTGGGGAACAATCATTAATTCGCGAACAGCTAATTAATTATATCTGACTATTGCTGCAAATTTTCCCTAATAAGTAAAATAATATCTGTCCGCATTTCGCTATGCTTTTTGCAGCAACACTATTTATAGCGTTGGTGTTTTAGTTTTTGGAGAAAACTAATACAAATCATTGAATCAATAGTTAATCGCGAAATAGTTTGTAAAATTGCTAAAATGTTTGTTTTCCCCGTAGGAGGTTTCTTTGGGCCTTCTACGGTCGGATTTTTTCTATGATGAGCCTCGAAATTCGGTGAAGCAAGTGGAGATCAATACAGTTGCCTCTAGTTTTGGTGCTCTATCTACTGTATTAGTACACGCCCATCGGTATTGCTACAAAGGATATTTTTATGTGTTGTATTAAGGATATTTAATACTCGATATCTTGTACAGCATTTTTGCAATGTGTGTTGGTAGTGCATTTTCTGTGATTTTCTGTTGGATCTACCACTATCTTCTGATCGCAAATACATAATACGTTTGCACTTTAATCTATTCTTTAATTAGTTAATTACGTAATTGTATTAATTAACTTGTCTTGGGATTGTTGAAGTCGTGCTGTGGTTGAGTTCTCAGTTGGTTAGCGTTTTGCTTTGTAAAAATGTTGAGTTCAAATTTATTCCCCTATGCTAGAAAAATTGGGTCAACTATGTATAAGTTTATGCTGTATTCTTTTTGCAGGTATATTTTAGCCGAACTAGGACTTCAAGACAAGTTAGAACATGTAAGTTCCATAATAATTAATAAGCAAACTTCATCAGCCTGTAATATCAGCCTGCCAGCCAGCCAATATCAAGTAAATAATCATACTATTCTTAAATCTCTTACTCAAAAACTGGAAAATCTTATAGCTCCCAGAAAACAATGCCTTACAAGGATTATGTGGAGGAATGTTAAAGGCTTGGAATATTTATGGACGAAAAGGGTAGGATACATAGTACATCCCTTTACGAATAAACCTCAAGAATTGGCTTAACTGGATGGAGCAACAAAAAATATTTTTCTCTTGCGTTTTTAGGGCAGCCATACTGTTTGTTACAGAAGACGTAACATATAACATCTGTGATCAAAGATTTCATGAATTTGAAATTCGCAAACTTAACCCAAATGTTATAGTTGTAAGAAAAAGTCTAACTGAGATAGGAGAAATGGGAACATTAGATTCGGAAAAACGCCTCTTTGTGTAAGTTTAACTTGCTAATATTTAGTATGCTGACGTCACTAAAAATAATATCCATCCTTAAACAGCAACGGCATTGAAATAAGGTTGACTAATAGTGAATTTCCTTATTTTTTGGAATCAAAATTAATCAAAATCTAAAAGTTGTATTTGGTGAAAACTTTTTATATTAAAGAATAAAGAAGGGGATGCAGCCGTAGATATGGCCATTGCCAATCCAGCTAATTACGTCTTGAAACCCCAACGTGAAGGAGGAGGAAATAATATTTATGGAGATGATGTCAGAGAATTTCTGTTGAAAATTAAGGATTCTGATGAACGAAGTGCATGGATTTTAATGGAAAAAATTCTTCCACCGTCTCAGAAAAATTACATGATAAGACCTACACTGACTGATCCCCTTTTTACAGATGTCGTGAGCGAGCTGGGAATTTTTGGCGTAGTTATAGGGTAATTATTTATAAAGTTTAGTAAAGTAAAGTTTTCATTTTAATGACGAATTCTAACCTGCATTATGTACTCCGAACTTACATTACAGAGATGCTACAAACATATTGTTCAACGAACTTTGTGGTCATATGTTACGAACTAAAGTTTGTTCAGCAAATGAAGGTGGTGTAGCGTCAGGAATGGGTGCTCTCGATAGTGTATATTTATCTGATATCACGCCAAGAAATTGCAAGAGCTAACAAATGAATAATGTTAGCAGTGAAATACGCTGTGATGAAGTTCCTGACCTTTACAAAGAAAATTAAAAGATGGTATTCCAATTGCCACTTTCCTTATTTAAAGAGAATCCATCCCACCCACTGAAGTTACCATACATTTAAGCTTCCAGTTATAAGTTTTAATCCCTAAACTATTAATGAGTAAAGATACGAAAGTTTGACGTTTCTAATTAATTACAAAAAGCTTACTGCTTGACGCTTGATGATGGAATGACAAATAAATGAAATAAGTATAACCTTCATTTTGCCAATATTTACTGCATAATTCATGTTATTAAAATACGTAAGTATACGGTAATTGAGATAAGACAGGTGTGTCGTGTAATAATGTAAATCTGGAGGTTGCATAAACGCCCACAACAAGCCAGGATGTTTATTTAAACTTGGTAAATCCTAATTATACATATACGCAGTTAACCAAACTAATAAAAACGATGAGCAAATCCTAGTATCCTAGCCGTATATTACCTGTATACTTACCAAAATCAGTTTGAATTTGATTTTTGAAATCCATTTCCGTTCACTTTTTATTGTAAAATTGTTAAGCGGTGTACTTAAGACAGCGGGTTTCCTGGTGGGTTTTTAGACATTTCAGTGAACAGTACTTTCCACCACATGGAATGCAATTGTAGGTAGAGGTAAATCCGCATACACTGCAAAATGCGCGAGGAGGGAGTTTGGATGTTGGCGCAGCTGCAGTTGAATAGTTTGGACCTTCTAGGTTTTCTAACTGCTCTTCTTCGATAAGTGTATTAATTGCTTTTCTAAATCTAAGAGTGAAAAAGTAGAGAATATAAGTGATTCCAGCCCGCATTTTTTTTAAAAAAACGATCTTATCAAAACTTACTTCAATTTATAGTACTCTGAGTTGCGTTGCTTCCGTTTTCTTGTGGGCCCTTTATCGTTAGACTCTTGAAATTTGGGCACCTTTTTGCTCATTACTGCAAAATCAATGAAACATATGAAACCAAAACTAACCAATGTACTCACCAGCTTATTTTTAAGTTTTATAAGAATTTTATAAAGATGTTACCAAGATCAGCATGAGGTTCTTCATGAAAATTATCTTGCTCCAGGGCTTCAAGAGCTTTCTTCTGCCGACGATACCGTGCAGCAGCATCGAGAATTCTAGCACTGCTAGTTGTTCGGTGTTCTCTTCCTGACATTTTGAATCCGTTTAGAAAACACTGAGTTTCAACCACAAATGTATGTATATATATATAATTTTGAATGTGCAATGATTGATGATTTGTCACGAATTTTTTATTCATGCACTGGCACACTAATTTTGTCTAACAGCTCATCAATTTTCTCTTTAAGAACTTTGATTATTTCAGGAGACACAAACAAATGTGTTTCATCCAAGTCATTCAATACAAATTTTCTTCCAAGAGCTTCACGTTCATCCAAATGCAAAAGGAACTGCTTCATAGCAGGATCACTGAGAACCAACAACCAAACAGAAATGATTAAAGAGAAATTTTCAAATTAGCTCTAGAGCTCGAATTAGATAATTAAAATCGAATTTATATTTGCAGCCAGTTTTAATTAAGAAAACAGATATTAAACACAAAAACACGTACAAAATTTAGAGATTACAGAAAACAAAACATGAAACATACTCACCATTCGATAAGAACTCCTTTTGTTACATTCACCATAATTTACAAAATTTATCAAACAAACGACGAACGAAAACTTATGAAGATTTTATGTCATCAGTAAATATTATTCCAGAACTATTTTAACTTTAACTCAAAGCTGAATTCAACAGATTCAGAGAGAGAAAACGGAAATGAAAACGTCCTTGGTCATGTCACATGTGTCATTAGACTCAGCAGTTCAGCACCAGACCAGTGACCAGAGTATATGGGTAGGTAGACGTTCAACGTAGTATTTGTATTCGAATACGGATTTAAGCAATTGAAACTGGAATCACTAACACATCACATCACACCAATATATATGACGTACTTACTGCATAGAACTTTCACCAAAATCACTGAACAAAAATTGTTCACTGCTTAAAATTTCAATACAAAATGCACGTCAGAGAAAGAAAAATCTTTCCCATCACCAGTCAAGTGGAGACGAAACAATGCCGATGCCGACAATTTTCTCCATTCCAACAAAAACAAACACAGAAAAACGCTATGCCATTGGCAATTGTATACGGCGGACTACTGTATTTGATTTTGGGGAATGTAAACATGCAGGTAGCCCATGTATGAGCATGTACTAATATTTTAAGCCAGCCTGTGTAGTTTGTGTGGTTTTAAGGAAAACTGAAAATTTTGACTCAACAAGTCACAAATCAATTTCGAGAATTCACTTGTAAAGTTCCAAACCTGGTTTTGGTTGTGTTATTTCTGTTTTAAAAATACTGGACCAACGTTTGAATATAAAGTAAATTAACGACGAAGACGAAGTCACACGAAGTGGAACGGATGTTGGATGTGACTTTCAACTTTGGCAAAGGTGCAAAATACATTTATGCTCTTTATTACAGTTTATCAGATTTACAAATTTATGCATCAGTCAGATGGCCATGAGTTATGTAAAAATTTAGGTTATGGGTTTAATTTATTTGTTCTTATCCTCAGTCTAAGGTTGGTGTCCCTCAAACCATCAGAGCAGCCATATTATTTGTCAGACTGAAAATGACTACTAATTAAGTGGGAGCTCTCAATAGCCAGACAACAGTGACAGTGTAGTAGAGAAAGCAAACCAAGAAAACATGAATATAAGTTTATATCGCCTTGCTGGAGTAAGGTCCCTTCGTCATGTGACAACTATAGGACAGCCGTTTGCCGGTGTACGGGAGCCGAAATCGGAGGTAGCTATTTTCTGTTTAAGAAATGGGTTACGACGTCTGACAACGTTGGAGTATTCTTCGCTACCGTCTTTTCGGGATTTTCGCGTGAAGACGGTAAAATTTCTCCGTGCAAGAAAGTCCATAACGTCAACTGGTTGGGCAGCAGTAGATTGTACGAACTTTAACTCGATTAATCACTGGCCATCTACATTAATAAGACTGAAGCACACTTCTGGCAGTAATGAAGATGAGTTAGAAAATCGGGAAATGCTATTACCACCGTTGATGCCTTTCCCAACTATTATTTGGCCGCGATTTATTAATGCAATCCGAAATTGGTTCTTTATCCATTTTATTATCAAGCCATACTTTGACAAAGAGTTTTCGATGAATGAATTCATTTCTGGAGCAAAAGAGGTGAGATTTTACAAAACTTCAAACTACAGCGTTGTTTACTTATGAAAACTTTTGTTGTTTATCAGAATTCAATGTTCCTAAACTTGTTTGTTTGTAATGACTACCATTTTAGGCGGTATCTATTGTCGCAAACAAGCTTTCCGAAGGAAAAGTCGATGAACTTGAGGGTCTAGTAGATTCATCTGCTCTAGTCCAAGTGAAGGAGTCACTGTCTAAGTTTACCGTTTTTCAACAGCAGCTGCTGCGTGTTGCTGCGGAAGATGTATTTTTTGCATTTCCGTACCAGATCGGTATAATAATTCCGGATGACCCTCCTAGAGGTATTGGTAATTACTCTTTGAAATGCTTGCTATTTTCAGTTTCATTATGCCATGCTGTGATTTTTAAAATTATTCATCCCTTAGATCAATATGCAGAAGGAGTCAAACCACCCCCACAATCGAGACATGTTGAAATAACTGTTTGCCTTCATATTTTACGTGGATTAGCAGAAAGACAAAAAAGTGGCGACACTGGGTCAGCTTTTAACTTCCAAGAATTCGCGCAGG
Organism: Sinodicranocentrus sp. ZH6; assembly: GCA_027743935.1. Taxonomy (NCBI): domain Eukaryota; kingdom Metazoa; phylum Arthropoda; class Collembola; order Entomobryomorpha; family Entomobryidae; genus Sinodicranocentrus; species Sinodicranocentrus sp. ZH6. The sequence continues at coordinate 7,948 of JAHZNA010000390.1, forward strand.
ACGAAAAGAATAAGTACAATGTCATGATCTGCAATTACCGGTTCTTCAAGGATTTCACTGAAGGTAGCCCGGATCCCTCCTGGATAATAAACATGGTAAATCATTTCCTTCCGGCAGAACGCATTCGCAAGTAGTTACTATATTGATTCTCTGACGACACCTAATCTCAGCGGAGCCAATAGAATTTGCAAAATTCTTTTGTAATTACGAGTTCTAGTTGTATATAGATGCTGGAAAATGTGCATTTTTCAATGTGGATATTTAATAAGTCAACAACGTGATCCACGTCGTGGAAAAGACTTGTATGAATAAATCTGATATTTATTGTTTCAACATATTATGTAAGTCAATATATTCATTACTAAAGCCTGTAGGATTCATATCGGCACATAACTTACAGTATTTAACAGATTACTTTTAGTTCGTCACTGTACTTTTATTCTTTGCCTAAATAAGTGATGGAATAAAGGTGACTGGAGGGCTTCTAAATGCCCACATTAAATAACGTACAAGAAACTAACAGAGCTAGGCATATTTCAAAGATTAAAGTTTTCTATCTTCTATCTTGCGGTGATGAAGCGGTACTGCTGTCCTAATGTTGTCAGATTTCAGATCCTAAATAGTGCTTTAAAGAGAGCTGTCTTCAAAAATTATTCTGTTTCATTATTCATTCGTTTTCATATCTGTGTACGTATATATTTTGATTTTTCCTAACAACAAATTATTTAAAAGCGCTTATTAATTAACGCTTTTTACTCTTGTGTGCTTAACGTATTGAAATATGCATTACATTAAAAATACTTACCCAGGTTTATACAGACAGAGCTAAAACAAAACTACATTAATCGATGACTTATATTTCATTGCATACAAATTACAGGATAAGATTGGTTTCATCTTATTAACAACTAACTTTTCTATAAAGCTTTCCGATGTATTAAGGAGAAGCACACTAGTTTTCAATACGTATCGCTCGTTTCATATAATGCATGTATTTAAAATTGATTTATCCTTAGGGAAAAAGACATCTTCTGGGTACTATATCGAACATCGATGCATATTACATTATACATTGCAAAATAAGGAACCTGATAGAAATATTGCATTTTAGGGTTAAAATTTTTCAGATCAAAGTGAAATTATTTTGTTGTATGTTTGGAAACTTCTACGAACACAAAATGGTGAAAAATTAGTTACGAAACAGTAAAAATTTAATGGTAAAGTATATGTAAAAACATTTTGTTGGCTTAATTTGAAAATTAAATTTTAGTCAGGTCTAAATCTTAACATAATGAGTATTTTCTCAACATCCCTTTATAGTGGTCACTCACAATAAATCTGGCAAAAATAGAGTTACATGGTGAAAATAAGCCGTCGGTCAAAAACAGATTAAGAAAAGTTTTCCAGCTAATAGCACTATAGTACATTCATTGATACTATAAGATTTTTTTACAGTTTTTTTTACATTAGTACACGAATGCAAAGTATATCTTGTCTTTTGTAGTGTTATTTTTTACTAGCATTACGTTGACATTCCTTCCATCTCAAACTTATAAAAGGATGCTATCACAGCAGGATAACAAAACGTGTGTCGATTAAACCAATATTGGGAACACCTATCAGTTGACACTCTACGTCCTGTCCATTCCCACGATCATTTTACTTCACATTTTTTCTCAACTCTAAATGTGTTCAACTTTCATGTACACAAAAGCCACATAAAATATAACTAAATCTTAAGTTAAATGCATTTGATAGGCACTCTGCCTGTGAAATGTGTTCAACTTTCATGTACACAAAAGCCACATAAAATATAACTAAATCTTAAGTTAAATGCATTTGATAGGCACTCTGCCTCTGGCAAAATAAAATTGACGCATTAATGAAAGTGAATTTGCATTGATTAAGTGTTGTCGAACCACGCCCTGGATGCTGCTATTCATTTAAGTGATATCCCACATGCCCCAGTACTTATACAACAAGATCTTTGCATTTTCAATATAAATACGAAGATAACAATAAAAAATGAAAACAAAGAAGTCTTTTGGTTTGGCTAGCTGTTTTACAATCTACTAATTATTCAGTATAAAAGTCAACGCAATGATATCGTACGATGTACAGGTTATCGTACTGTATAAAAATGGGACTATATCATCTTCCCCCATCCATCTTGAAGCCACGAAATTGCAATTAACGTAATCTTAATTAAATTTTCTATACCATATAGTAAATGCATTCGACTATATTACTGTACATATAATTATTAACATTTTTAATCGTGTGTACAATGTTACAAGTTACAATTGAACCTTTGCAGCTAGCAAATCGGACTAGAATATGAAACTCTGATGTGTATTCTGTAGTTGCGAAACATCACAACGGTATGAGAGCTGGTATTAAGTATATTTACAAATAAATGACTGTGATCAGAGTTGCCTTTCTTTTCCAACGCGGAATTATAATTAAATATTACACTACATATAAGATAATCTAATTCAAATTTATATTTACATACATTTATACAACCAACTATAGTATTTAGTAATTTGTGTATAGTAATCGGCACTGAATATCATACATGCGTCACCACTTGTACAAGAATCGATCTAATTATTGAATCATTTTTTTACAATTTACACAGTTCTGTGCAAATGTGGATGATAAGGTTAAACCTTAATATGCTACATTATATTCGCAGAGTAATTTATATTTTCTGTCCAGTTATAAGGTGATCAAAAACTATATATATTTATGTATATTATCTGTGTGTACTTGTAAATGAACAAGGGAAAGGCAACTCTAGATACCCACGTTTTATTGCAAAAATTGGAAACATGGATTTCTTGTTAGCAACTATATGGTTTACTTTCACCACCACGGCTTGGTGTACACGTACCGGCGAATATTATTATGCGCTCGGAGATTTATCAATTATTTCGTTATACCTGAACATAAATAATGTACGGTTCTATGTTGCGTTCCGTAAAACATGCATTCCTAACTGCACACATACAATATTAGGACTTCCGAAACTATAACATGAATGTGTCTTAAAGATTCGTTTTATCCGCTACACTTGACATATTACGTGAATGTACGTAAGTGTACAGTATTTCTATACAGTGAGTTAAGAAGTATTGATGTAACAGTCATTGAAAAATTGCACATTGTTATTTTCTGCTTTCATTTTCACTCCAAAGACTTCAACAAGCCAACAATACAGTAAGATAAAGAGCCCTTGGTGTGGGAATTTGGCATGCGGCTGTAGCTGCTGTGTATTACTTTCCTTTGATTTTTTGCCGTTTTCCCATTGCATGAATCAGTCTTTTCTTAAAAGGAGTACAAATCCGAAACGATTTTGTATTAGAATCCCTATATCCTTGAATTCAGAGTTATAATGAGGGAATAGCTTGCCAGTTTCTGATACTTTAACAAATTACTGAAATAAACACGTTGTGACTAATAGAATTTATGACGGTGGTGATGGTACGAAGTTTTTAGAGAGGCTGGAGATGTTCTGTTTAGTGACAAGCTGCTGGCTTTTCTCTATTCCTTCATCTTGTCAACAACGCATAGATCTTAAAATCAGAGATAAACTTTCTTCACAGATCTAGCAGTTCCGTAGCCATCATTTAATGGCATATTAGGCTTAGGACCCCCTTGGGGTAGTCGGTGAGCAGTTCCAAATCCATCCAAGTGGAGTCCTCCACCTGGTCTCACACTCCCGAAGGCATCAGGTCTCCCACGGGAGTTTAAATCTCCTTCAAATCTGTTACACATAATATGCCAACCAAACACATTAACCTGTCGGAAAGTATCTCGGGGAGCTAGTTACAAATTAAGTCACCACACACGAACCTGTATAAATCTCTTGCATAGGGCTGGGCAAAATGAAACATTGTAGTTTCCTGATGGTCTGGCTGATGATTTACTTGAGGCAGTACACTAGAATTGTTTTTCCCATCGAGAACAGGCTCTGCGTAAGTGGCTTCCTCTTTCCCTTCACCAACCAATCGTCTGCAAAATTGGCAATAATTTCCTTTATGACCGAAAATTCTCCCAGCCCACATATTTTAACGGGACGTAAACTTGCTCGTAATGTTCCAAACTATATTCATGAAAAACTGCCAACTTACGTATTGATGTTCAAATTATGTCTCTGTTCAAAGTACTCGTAATCCGTGTCGGGATAAGGGATATTATCATGTTCTTTTCTGCATCTTTTTGCACATCCCCATCCAGCAATGAATCCCAAGAGGACGGCTAGCACACAGCCCACTCCGACAGCTATGGACAAAGTTTCCGCCGTATAGGATTCTCGTCTAGGTCCAACCACGACAGATACTTCATTTACTTCCTACAAAGTAACATTTCAAGCACACAACGTTAACTCTTGAGATCACTCAATTCCCTAATATTGTTCGGCATGTTTGGCGAGTAGGTCATGCTACATAATACATTATTATAAGAAAAGGTTTCTGTGTTCATAACAAACATTTATTACCTCTTTATTAGACTGGCCATTATCTGACAAAATGTTGATAGTCTGACTCCCAGAAGAATCAATAGCCTTTGAGGTGCTCTTATGCTGCTCCGAGGGAATAGAATTGGGAATAATGCTATTTGTTAGCTTAGGACAATCCGAATGATTTCCTGTGGAAACATTCTGTATATAATCTCGTCTTGATATAGGTCTATCTAATGGAATTGTGACGCATTTGGATTCTCTCTTGTGCCAGGCACAGTACGGACTTTGCAGAGCCACACAATCACTGAAACGCAAAAAAAAAGATGTGGATATAGAAAATATAGGTCTATCTAATGGAATTGTGACGCATTTGGATTCTCTCTTGTGCCAGGCACAGTACGGACTTTGCAGAGCCACACAATCACTGAAACGCAAAAAAATAGATGTGGATATAGAAATAAGCCCTAGTCAAACATCCCCTCCTGGACCAGAATTTTGATACATCCCGTTAAGTCGCACCAAGAGGATGGAATATGGGCGTAAAAGGTCAGAAACACAACGGGAATTACTCTTTTACACAAGTAAAGAGCCAACTAATATCAAAAGGTCTTGTCCATTAGACTAATGAAAACGGTGACGGGTAATACCTGCACGACTTGATGCTCGACGTAAAGCACTGGCGTACGTTCATTAACTTGAGGCTCTGATCACGAGCCAACAAGCAGTTTTGGAGGACTACCACCAAGGAAGAGCATCTCACGCACCGGGGTCTTAAAAACTTGCATCTCCCATGTCAACACAGTTTTCACGGTTTCTCGCCCCACATTTACCATGCTGAGTACTTTCCCATCATCTGAAAAGGAAACAATATAATCCTTTGAGAATTTTTTCTTCTTTGAGAAAATTCACCAGGACAGGATAACCTCACTCTCATATCACCCACAGCAGGATGATAAATGCTTCTTCAGCAACTTTCCCAGTCAAAGCGGTTTGTACAAAAGGATATATACATTCATTAAATAAACATGCTAGACTGACCTGTGCCCATAAAGAGTACATCGTACGATTGACCATCGGGTGTGGTTGCATTAGTGTGAACCGCAATAGTTGTCATACGATGAGTTTCTGATGTCTGAGTAAGCACTGGTCTTCCTAGAATCGGCTGAACCGTTTCATCCATCAAAGTGTGTCCTGCGACAAAAATGTAGTACTGATCTGGAAGTGTAGTAGAGTCGTTCACACAAAGGCCAGGCCTGGGCTCAGGGACCTACAAAAACAAAAGCCATCCAAGTGTCAGCAGAATCCCATCAATTATCCACATTCTCAAAGTACAGCGGGCTTTTAACATCCCTACTTTTACTCCGTTTTCAAAGAATGTTCATGCAGAACTATTATTAGAAAGAGCCTGTCAGTCTGCAGAGGTAACAGTAACACTTTAATTAAATACCTTTTCAGGAGGAACTGGAAGCCAATGCATATTGGCACTTTGCTGCGCTTTGAACCTTCCATCAAACACGTCTAAAATGTCTCGCATTTTAAATGCACATACGGCAGAGCCCGTTATACTATTAACTGCAGTGGTGAATACACCGTAAACAACTTCTGAGCCGAGTTGCGACACCGGAAGCATTACGGAAGTTGACTCTGCAATATAAGAAAGAATCTTTCATATAAACTTACAAGCAGGCACAGCAATGACGTGAGTGATACCATTTTTGCAAAGGATTTTCACCATAATTATGCCCCATAACGATGATACATTATTGGATTCAAAAGCTCCGCAACGAGCTCCTTCGTGTAAAGAAAAGTAAATATGTGCAAAACTTGAAAGTAAAAAATTTGGGTATATAAAACCCCAAACTTATTTGCGCAACGATACACACTTACACATTACACAGTATGTTATCCAGCTTGTATACAAAGAAAGCAAACAAGTACATTTTATAAATCTAGATCCGTATCAGTTTCAATATTATGTCTGTATTTTGAACAAAGTACAAACTAACCTACATGTGCCATTACATAGTAAGGAATGTCAACGTCACAACCAATAATACACAGTCAGTCTGACTGTGAGAGCTGTGCTGGTAAACAAGATGTTTGACTTGACTTACGTATTTCATCAAAGTAGAAAGGAAACTCTCCAGGGATTGAACAATTGAGACGAGCTTTGAAAAAGGTCGTCCATCGATTCCGAGAGCTACCACGGGGAAAGCCTCTGTCACCTTTACATACACGACCTACTCGACTGTATATCGCCTGTGGAGGTAATAATAGACAAGAAACTCACTATTATATTCCAAACATTCATCTTTTCTCCCTCTTTTATTATGGTAAAGTAAAAAATAGCGCATTGTTAGCAGAAAAATAATAATGTTCTCTCTGGCTTCCTTTCTTCTGGGAAAGCATGAGTGCTTTCTTTCACTGATCTCCCTTTTTCCTAAATACGAACACCCAGTTGAGTTTCATAAAGCCCCAATTACTGCTTTTCAATCTCATTTTGATTCCTTTTCTCGTGGTCAACAAGACACTTGAATCCACTTTACGTTTTTTCCTCGCTACCAACATCATCATCATTTTCTCCTACACTTTATGGACAATAGGCTTATTATGCTTTACATTTGCTGAGGAAAGATAAAGAAATATATGATTTTTAGAAAAATACTACCATCATTACAAACGAGCCTTTTTGTCCTTTTGCCTTTTCTCATCATCAACATATCATCATCAACATTTTTTCTGGAAAGGTCGATAAGACTGTCATGAAGAAAGACTAGATCCTCCTGGGTTTTCGTACTTAATTGTAACATAACTATAACTAGGAGCGGTAATAACAAGTACAAAAGGAAGCTACATCATCAACATCTCCTCAAGCTTACCTTGCCACAATTGGTGTACTCCTCGCTAGTCTCGCGAAAGTAGAAAAAGGCGAAGTCTTCATATTGCATAGAACTTACAAAGTTGGGAGCTGGAAAAAAAGGAGAGAATAAAGAGAAACCACTTTAGTGTAAATGTCTCGAGTCTTGTTCGTTTTTCGTAATGGTAGTAGTAGTAGTACTAGTGGCATTTTCCCTTCTTGTACTCTAAAAAACTATTCATTTTATCAAAACACAAAAGCATTATATATAACGATTCGGTTTACTATATAAAAATGGATCTCATTCCGCATCATTATAAACGACTAAAAAGAAGAAACGGAGAAGGAGAGCAGACACTCCCACTCCATTACCACCACAGCACTAAACTCCTACGGTGATACTGGCTTCTCGTGTTTTTCGAGGAGGAAAGTGAACTGAAGGCCATTTTCAAAGAAGAGACCAAAAGAAAAGCGAAAGAGGAAAGTATCTCATGTCAGTTCCTTTTTAGCTTTTTAAGGAGACACACTCTAATATACAACGAGAGTCTAGACTACCACTACCAACTGAACAATGAGATACTAACGAGACTAACTAGAAGAGAAAATTTTAGGCAAGAGGGAGTCATTACCATTCAGATATTTGAGATCATACTGGGTCGTCCTCAAGGAGTCCCATCGGTGAATCAGCGGATCAACCTCGGTGAAGTCAGCCACTGTGCCGGCATACACATCTCCTTCTAAACATTTGAATGAAATTATCGTCATCAGCATCATCATCTTCACAACGCTCTCGTGCTATGCCACTTCACTCCACACTATTCTCTATTATACAGTAGCTTAGAAAAAAGAAGGATCATGGGCCAACCACTTTCACCAAACACCCCAGGACATGAGCCAAAAATGAATAGAGGAGTACATTATGGAGCACGAGCTCCTTCATGACAAGCATTATGATCTCCCTCATCATCATCATCAGCATCATGCTTCACTTCCCGTCCCATTAGGGCAAGTGTGGAACCTAAGTGACTGCATAATAGCTGCATGCCCTTATAATATTTCCATTCTATTTTAGGAGCTATTCCATACAGCATAACTACTTGTGTCGTTTTCTTGGAACCAGTTGTACTCCTCACAGAAGGTGATGAGCTTCATTCGAGAAATTATACCTTATTATGACTATATACAAGTCTCTCGAGTCCCAATCGACAAATCCAGTTAGTGTGATTTCAACTCTTAACCACCTACCCAGCCCATGCTCTTCAATAATATTCCATTTTTATTGAGTCGCTTTCACTAGCTCGCTCGCTCTTTAATCGCCCTTTCCGTGAGAGGAATGTTTATGTATGAGGTTCTCTCTTTGAGAGCACTTACCTACGCTAGTAGAGGTACTATTGTGCTTAGGGTCATAAGGGCAAATCCCCTGACCAGATTTTTCAGCTCCCGTTTGCGTGTAGTGTTGACCATTGGCACTTAAAAAATAATAGCGGCATCTTGGTTTATACGCATTTGTACCACAAACAAGTATTTTGCCTGGTGAAACCACATTCAAGATTCGGATGTAGTTTTGGCAATTTTCCTATAAGGTCAAAAAAATACAGATACAAATTACATGTATAATCATACTCAGAAAACTACATTCTTCCAGATCATGAGATCATTACCCTAGACATTTCTCAAGAGGATCTAAACGACAGGGGAAGGTAGGATAGGGAAAAAAATCAAGTGTCATCTACAGACGACAAGGGCATATTAAAGTCAATGTCATCGTCGTCATGACATGTGTCCTGGCCCTGTATGAAAAAAGGAAAATAAGATTTTTATACGTACCGGTTCTTTTCCTTTGGTGATACACATCTGAACATCATCTTCATCTGAGTACCATTCCAGTTTCTGTACATGAAAACAAAATCAAACCACACAAAAAATATCACATTAAGATTCTCATATTTCATCACGAAAAAAGGGCATATGGAGAAAGTTTCCCTAGTTTTACTACTCCTAACGATGCTGTCAAAATACTTTCTCCTCTTTTTATACTTTTTTCCTCCCTTCCTATCCTACTTCCTCGAATCACGCTACCCAACTCAAGCGAACACTGCAAACCGCCGCGAACACACACACACAAATATACAAGCATACTCCCGAAGAAACTCGACTTTTTGACTTTCTTCTCATCACAAAATGTACATATAAGTGAGGCTGTTGTAATAATAACTTTTTTCACCATACAGAATGAGAAACTCACAGAGGAACCGATTTGTCTCTTTCCATGTCCACTTGACAAATTAGATTTTTTCTTCTACTCTTCCAATCTCAATCGTTTTTCCTTGCTTCCTTTCTCTTTGTGTCTCCCTTGCAATGCCATATATAATGGGTATTTGTGTGTATGTGTGTGTGGTTCACGTGTGGGGAGTAATGGTTGGTGGTGGTGATGGTAAGACATCGTCTCAATGGGGGAAATAGGCTTCATGTGCTATTCTCAGAACATCATCATCTCTCTTTTTCTCCATCTGTCCAAATGACGCAACATGGGATCTCCTCGTTTTTTCTTGTGCCGTACATTGTATACACCTCACATTCTTATAATAATATAAGGTTCCGTTGCTCACTTTACTACGAGTGCGATGCAATGTAGTCTATGGAGACCCACCTCATGCAAGCCCAATCGTGATCAAAATAACAAAAGGATCAGACAGGAAAAGGAAAACCCTCTTCTAACACTTACAACCTCTTCAATCCCATTTTTATTCCTTACAGAAAGAAAGCGAGAGTCGTATAAATTCAAGGGGCTGTAAAAGTGAGCAGTGGAGACCAACTGAAACGACATCGCCACCAATGCTAAAAATGTACAAATATCTCTAACATAACTACCTACACAAACCTACTCCCCCATCGATATCCACTCATTTATTTCTCGCCTTCAGTTTCCTCCAGTGGTCGTCCATTATAAAAAGTAACAAAGTAGCCAGCTGCTACACACTCACAGTCCAAAAAGAAAGAAAATATTTCATAGCCACCCAATACTTTCTTTACAACAATGTAACTTCTTGTGCACCAAATGTAATCTCTATACTAACACGATACACACATCGCTCTGAAATACTCCTGAAAAAAAGGTTGAAACTAATAAAAAAGGCAGTCAGGGTCAATGGTCCACCAAATAAGACAAAAGTCATGCAGAATGTGCACCTTACTTTTTTTTTAAATTCTCTACATCCGGTTTTTACCTTCCATCCGACATATTCTCAACATACATTTATTCCATTTTCCGTATCTCGCGTATAAAAAACATATAAAGGAACGCAAACTGATGACATTTTTCCTTTAACCCATTATTTGTCTGCATCATCATCTCCGAACACACTACAGGGACATGTATTTCTAGAAGAAGCTTTATCATTTCCTTTCCCCTTTCCTTCAACT
>JAHZNA010000391.1:0-24585 GCA_027743935.1 Sinodicranocentrus sp. ZH6
TGCTCGAGCACTTTTGAGAAAGCGTGAGAAAATGTGCGCTGCATAAAAACCTAAAACAATTTGCATTTATTGATTAAGTTGAATACACGACCCTTTTACAGATGGAATGATAATAAACCTAGTCGTCGCAAGTTGGGAAATTGAGAAATTCTTGTGGGAAACCAAATAACTGTTCAGAAACGTGCGATTTTAACTGTCCGTAACTTATGTGGTAATAAACTCAAATGTCGAACCAATATACCTATGTCCATTCTGATTCTGATAAAGGGAAGGGAAAGCAATGAGTTTGGGCAAAACCAAAAGCCGTAAACTTTTCGCTGCAGCTGCATGAACAAGCCTCCAGAAAGAGCCATAGTTCAAGATTTGATTAGATGTGCTGCGCGTACAAGAAATAAATGTTGACTGAAATCAGTCAATATTGATTGATTACTCGTTGGTTTTTGAAATCGGCTTTTACGATGTATCTGCTGTTTCTTCCAGAACATTTAGTGAGAAAAAAGGGCACGTATATTTGGTTGGATGCATGTGTGCATTATACAAATATGCATACGATATATATTGCTTTAAACCAATAAAATGGTTTTTGAAACTAAAGATTACAGATTAATTTTCAAAAAAGTAGATCTCACATCTTACATAACCTACATAACCTTCCTCACATGTTTGAGATCTTTCGCGATGGGTATTATGTGTATTTAAATAAAAGTATATTACACATTAGATAATTTCTTAAATATTCAATGATTCGAGTCAATTATTTTATCTTGGTATAACTTTTTTCAATAATTTCTTGGTATACGTACACACATTAAATTCATAAACAACGCAGCGAAGCATGCTATTTTGTGGTTCAATCCTTTCGAGTTTAATTAATATCAGTGGCACTGTAATAATGGTTGGTGATATAAGGACATCAAATTTCATTTATTGCCAGCTAAGTCCCTTATTGGTAACATCCAGCTTCTAAAAGTTTTAAGGTGCCATTACTGCTTTACTACTCGTAACAATTTTATTAAATAGCTGTCAAATGCCTTAACCAGATATAAATATTTATCGTTCAATTTATTTTAGTTCTTGCCATAAAGACGTCAGAAGAAGTGTCTTATAAGCGGGTGTACTTTTTCTAGTCTTGGTCTAAAAAAGCCACTCAAACTGAACTCATCTACAAAGGTAGCGGGTAGCTCAAAATTACGGATATGAAAATGATGCCTCTGCTAAACAAAACACCGCACCCTGCATCCATGTTTGCCCATCTTACCTTTTACTCGAGAAAACTTTCACCTTTTGTTATGCAGATGAGCTCAGTTGAGGATGACAATGGAAAGGAAAACGAAGAAAATGAATTGGCATGCATGCGCCAAATTTCATTTTACTAGAGCAATTTCCGAAGAAAAAAAACTTTCTACGTTTTCTACCTTACCCTCTCCTCTGGTCCAGGCCTTAACTGAATAAGATGTTCCAGCAATATTTATATATTAATAATATTAATAAATGTCGCTGGAAATGGCTGTTTTGTCAACATTAATGATGATGGTGGTAGAACGAATTGTGCTATTTTAGAACTTGAACTGCTAGTGCATTGACAACAGGAACAGGCGGCTAGTTTTTAAGCTTTAGAATTCATTAGCATGAAAATGAATATTGGACCCAAGTAAGTTAATAAACACTAGGGTAAGTGAATCTCTATCAAAAAATTTATGACTTGCCGACCGGCTGAGTTGTAAGTTGTAGTTTTATTTTGTTATGGAAGTCGGGTCATACAGAAGAGTCCTGCTGAGGTTTGTTAACCATCATTATTATAATGTGTTCGTTAGGTTAGAATATATCTCAGGGCAAAGATTTTGACCAAAGGTATCATTGTGTCGAATTTGGTTGAAGTTAGTTCACACAGTGACTAGTGTCGTGCGAATAGACAGGATGACAGACACAGATCAATACTAGCTCTAGCTAAATTGCCTCAGCTGCGTAAAAATGATAGATCAGGATTAGGATATAAAAATCAGTTTCTTAATTGATGCCATTTAGTTATTAAATAGCGAAGTAAGTAAGATACCTTTTGTAAGTAGGAATAAATTCCTGAGGTCACATCGTGCGACTTTTTTAAAATCTGGCTTTACCAATCCATACATATGCACTATAGCTCGGATAAGTTCTGAGATGAGCCATATTGGTTCAAATGTCACGTAATCTTTCAAATTCGAAACTTCTTTTCTTATGACAAACATATGGCGCATGATACGTCATTCGAAAGGTATTTAAAAGCTATGTCGAATGGTGTGATTAGTTTTTCGAAAAAAGTTACTGCCTAGTGGCCGTAAAATCTTTATTTCTCGATAACGGATGCAGTTTTTCAAATCTGATTTCGTCATCGTGTATGTATGTACTTCACCTATAGTATTAACGCACACAATTATACAATAAATAGCAGAATAGAAGTGTGCGAAAACAAATTAAATTTTTCAGAAAGAACAAAATATGTTTCATGTTTATACCTGACACAATATTTAAACAGATTGATACAGATTTACCCAATTTTAAAAATATTAGGTTTTGCTATTTCTCTCAATGCCTTGCTGACTTTTATTCGATGTAGCTACTTGATGGAAGCGAAAGGATACTTCGAATATTTTCGAATGAGTATATTTTCCACTTGATGGACTTCATGTCGTGGGAGTGGGTCTTTGAAGATTAACTGTAGTTAAGTAAACAGTCGCAGGAAGAATTCCCTCAGTCATATTTGATCATGCCTTGCCTTGCCATTCATTTTATAATGAAATTCTAGTGCAATTAAACGCTTTCTTGTCTTTTCCACCAGAACGCCTAATTTAGGTTGAAGAGATTGCTCAAAGAGATTTTGTTTAGATTACACATTAATTGAAGCTTTCCTGTTTCCTCCCACTCACTGCCAGCAGTAAATCAGCTTTTTAATATTTATACGTTGTAATTGGTCAAAGCAGAGTAAACAAATTTATCTTCAAATTTAAACATTCGGGAAGTGCTTTCTCAAAGGAAAAAACAAATTTATCACAGGATAAACACATATCCTTCTTACACTGTCCTTTTCATTCATCTAATTATTTTCCTATGTGGGTGTAATGCTGACATATACCAGCTTAAACCGGTTGGTGTCATAAAATGAGAAAAAACGAAACGCATTAGTACATAATTATACTTTACGTTTCATTCAATTATCAGAGACTCAAATTGCAAACAAATGCAAGTTTAGTTAGAGTTTTCATGGGAGAACCGAGAAAAATTATTCATTATAATTTGGATACAAGTATTAATATTCAAGTTGACATTAAATATTTCTGTGGTATGAACTTTTATTTGGTTTTTGTAATAAGAAACTGCTATACATTTATACCCCATTACTTTGAAAAATTAATTATAATTAACTGGAAAATAAAAGCACAGTAGATACTGTGGTTATATGTATATGTAATTCGGGCATGCATAAATTGTTTCAACTAGAGGTGGAGTGTATTATTGAGAATTTAAGATTGTAAAAATCATGCGATTAATGTCGACGTATGTATCCATGCGTAATGTATGTGTTGGACATTTATTTTATGAAATGGAATACTATTTTGGTAGTCTGAGCAAAAAAATGCAAGCTAACTCAAACTGAAAAACACAATTAGCAAGTTTCTGGTTTCTAACAATACAAACTTTTTTCTCGCACATTCCATATTCCCATTACTTTGTTTTCTTTAACTTTTCCGAACATGGAGCCTACAGGAGTGTAAGGGAAGCAAAGTATATAATTATAACCAAGCTGATGGTGTCAATCATTCAGTAGTAAAACCGAAAGACATTTGAGGGAAGCTATAATGGAATGACTAATTCAGTCTGGCAGCGACTGACAAACTTCTCAGTGTACTTTCACCACAAGCTCTTTTACTTCTAAATTACAAGTGAAAGATACTTATCTCGAAAGGTGAGCCAGTTCACTTGGACTACACGCATACCTATAAATTATTTACAAGTAGGGTATACGTTGTTTTCTTCTGAGAGAAAGTTTATGGGGAAATCTGCAAAAACTTACTAAACTCCAAACAGCTACTCATTCCATTTTTCTTTGTCCATCAGTAATCATCCCGCTATCTTCCACTAATCCCAAACCAACTAACTACTCAAACCAAGCTCGAAAGTGCATGATGAGGAATGACTTTATAGTAGCAAGGAAGAATTACATAAATGTTCGAAAACTTCCTGGAAAGGACTTGTTTCTGTCCAGAGTCTAGAGAAGAAAAAAAGAGTAAGACGTCTGATCCCGATTTCTCATTCCATTATTCCAGGAAAACTTTTTTCCGACCTCCTCTTTTAGATTAGGCTACAGATTGGCATTTAAAAAAGGAAAATTGCCCTCTTCTCCTTTTTCCCATCTTGTTTAAATCCAAATTTAATTCTTTTACAATGGATTACTCAACACTCTGTGGCGTTGTGGAATACCTGGAAAAGTATAAAAACTACATATAACATGTGGTAGGTTCCTCTAACGTTGGTAGTTGTAACATATACCGATATACAAAGGACCAAAGGAAAGAGAAATGGCTCCGCTATTGGCGGTTTTATTGTGGGTGAGTTTGGGCTGAAAAAATATCTCATCCCCAGCCTACTTTTTATGTGTTTCTAGCTTATTACTCTTTTGGAAAGGAAAAAAGTTTTTTAATTGACTCGGGAATAGTGAACACGGGATTCTCATATATTACCCTTTGTTCAAGTTTTTGCGGTTCTACCTTTGTTTTTTATTCATTACATTATGCAAGTGATTCTTTCACCAGAGTTTTTCCTAAGTCGCGCGTTTGTTTTTCTTTCTTTGGATTTTGATATATCTTCAAAGTTGGGCAAGCAGGTGTGTCAGCATGAAACTATCCTGAGAAATGCGTTTTCCATCAGAATGACACACAGTCTATAGAGCTCTTTTGTTTAGAAAAGGATGAAATTGAGAGCAAACCAATCTTGTCTTTGATTACTTTATCGTTTCCTTTCCAACATTATAATCACCATAATATTCAAAATAGGCATGAGAGCAGGCTTCAGATCTGCATACATATTACCGTTTACAAGTCATGCCTTGCTAAAAATAATAACGTTAGTTTTCAGAATTTTCCTTGACAAAATGAGACAGTGCTACTTCGTAGTTTCTGAAGGATTTCTAATTTTTTTCTGGTAACGACTTGTGATGAAAACGAAATTGGGTGAAGGGGAAGTAGAGTAGTGGTGAAAGTTTCCGACGTATGTCGATTCCTTTTATTCTGTAGTTACCAGATAATCGATTTATAGTACAATGTCCATAACAGTGCAATCACTTTCCAAATCGAAAATTAGGCATACATTATTTCCCACATGTTTTCGTTTTACGTCATTGCAGTAAACAGTTGACAGTGTCTACACAAAACATATTGTTCTGACATAATGTAGGATTATTCCGTATTTGGAATCTTTTAGCGTTTCCGGTTTCTGCTATAATTATGCAATATGTTTAACTAGAATGTATATATGACGACATTTATTACAACCCAGGCTTAGATAGAGATTATTAGGTTACATAGGTATATTAGCAAGAAACCAACAACAAATACAACAAATACAAGCAAGCCGCTGCCAAAACAAAAGAAAGCGGAAAGATGCTCCGAAAATAACCAGTATAAAGTGAATTGCAGTATAAAAAGAATTTCAATAATGATAATTGACTAGTCAACGGCCAATGACGTTCTTCCTGGTTGTCTTCTTGGGAAAAACAATTCATGTTACTTTTTCAAATAGTGCTATTTATGTTTCTCTTTGACAGTTGGCATTCCAAGAAGAATTGATGTTAAAATGATTGAATGTCCCGATTGTGTACGACTTGTTTTAATAGCCTTAAAATTAATCCCATGTTCGCCTCTGTCACGACTTTGTTTTGTATGCTTCTCTACCGACTCACTTTTAGATGGAACTTACAATCAGTTTTATTTGACATTTTTTGGAGGCTTGTCAACTCACGAGTATGAAAGAGCCCCAACATCTGTAAGAGACAGAAGCATTTTCAATGTATGAAATTGTAATAATTCCTCAATGTACTGTGGACAAGATTGACGCTAGCAGTCATTTTTCATAGGGTATTGGAAATTTTAAAGCGCCTTAATTTTTCAGTCACCACGAACGAGACGAGGAGACGGGGCTAAAGTGTGATTATAAATTTCGTGTTTTCATTCATCTCGAGAGGATTTAATGTTTTTCACGGATACCATTTTTTTGTTTCATTCACAGCGGACGTTTCTTCCGTCTCTTCACCTCGGCGGATGTTGGCTGTGATTTTTGCCGTTTGGTTGTCAGCCGCTTGTGTCTCACTCCCTCCTGTTCTACTCCTTGGCAATGAGCACCTCAACCAAGACTGTGCCGTTTCTCAAAATTTTTGGTAAGCTGCCCAACTCCAACTCTTATAGAGTGGCATTTGCTTTCTAAAAAACAAAAATGGATATATATATATAATCTTACAAATCACATCACTCATAAAGTTATAAGTATCTCTTGTATCGCTAAATCAACTTGGTATGCAATAATACTTTATCTCGATACATAAAAGCTTCACGATGAAGCAGGGATTTTATAGGAAGAATCTCATTTTAACATTTTGTGATTGTCGGGATGGCATTAAACATCATAACGGTAACTTTTCCTTTGGTCATAGTCAAGCCCCAAGCATTATGTATTATCATATCACATATACACCGTGAGTGGCAGCTGCGCTAGTTGTGTGCTCTGCAATATAAACATAAACTAAATTTCATACTATGCAATATTTTCATGACTCCGGTTATCCTCTATAGCGCATTTATTTCTGTCTGTGAAAACCTTCGGGTATGTATAACATAAAGATATCATCCTCATTTTTCTTCTATACCGCAAAAATGTACACTTTTTCCGTTGCGCCAATCTCTCCACGAATGCCTGTATGCCATGTGAAAAATGCAGAAATGCCTTTTACACACATACATTATGCATACGACTCTGGGCGTTAATCGGGAGAAAATATACGACCATCAGCCGGCAGTGTAAATATACAAATGGGTTTTATATAGCTTTTTAAAAGGTTTCCGTTCTAATGCTAGAGAAACTTTATCTGGCAAGGAGAAGATTCTCTGGCGATCTGTTCCGCACTTCTTTCACTTAGCACGTCATTCATTCAGAAAAATTGAAAGCGTAAATGACGAGGATAAGATTTTTAAAAACCGGGGTGGTTTGATATAGCACTCATTTTTCAGCACAGATGTGTTCACTCCCAGTGTCTATTTCTTGTCTGTATGCTTTGAAAATTTTAAAGTAAAGGGTGGTTTTCTGCTAGCTGAAGAAAGCATCGAATAAGCTATATCCCATCATGCAAGCCTATATTTTACAATAATTTCGAGTAACTTACAAGAAAATTTGAACGCAATCTGTCGTACCACAGCTCCACAGCATGGATTTGAATTGCAGTATGTAACGTATAAACTCTTAATACCATTATTGCATGTCGGAGATACTTGCTCATGGTAATTTAAATTTACTTATCAGTTGTGAAATTGAGAATTATGACAATAAATTCCTTTCGAAATGGCCAGTCACGCATTTTAGAAAGATTACATTCAACGTAAAAGGCAAAAATACTATTATTCTGAATTTTGTATTTAAAAAACTCATTTTAATCTCTTCTCGCTCATGTTGTTTATAACCATTACGGTTATAATTCTCTAGTCGAGTACTTTTCTCCTCCTTTTGGATTCCACGACCACCACTTGAAATAAATGTATTTCATTTTTCAACTTAAGTCATCTGAACAACAGCTTATAGCTTATTCTCGAAGCCTCATCATCTCATTAAACAACATTTTAGAGGTTCTCTTGTTTGGTTTCAAAAGTCTTCAAGTGTGCTTAGGTACTTCATTCGACAATGTTCTAGATTCTCAATGTTCAGTGTATAAAACCTAGAAAAACCTCAACTCACGTTCATATATAAAATATTAACATTCAAAACGGTACATTTGTGGTCTACTAGAAAACAAAAAACCTGGCAGCTAGAAAACAATGAAAATGATTCTGATAAAATATATCAAACTGTGGTATAATAAAATCTGGGCAATGCCAACTTGCAATAATGTTTCCACTTCAAGGCAAAAAAAAGAAAGGAACACAATAATTAGGAAGGAAAAGCCTAATAGTGTGTACCATATAAAATTTCCTCTGGAGTATTGTACTATGAGGAGCAATCATCTCGAGTAATTAGGCGTATTGTGTGGAATTAAAGAAATAAAAGGGTGAAATGAGGCTTTCATCTATGTCATATTCTTCAATGGAATTCCATCCACGCTCTTCTGCCTTCACATAAATGCATTCCGGCATGTAATATTTCTCCTTCTGCGAAGGCGTATAGGTATAACTTTTTTGTCTTTATCGGTGTAATTTTCTCCTCAAGTGGTGGAATTTATGGGGGAAATGGATGAACAAGTAGGAGTTTGTGGTAGGTATATTTTCTGTGCAGTATAAACGCTAGCATGCATACTATCTTTATTTCTATCAGTAAAAGACATGTTCTTTCCACTTTGTAAAAAAATGGACCAGGAAATTATGTGATTTCATGCAGCTCTCTGTCAACTCCAGAATTTAACATTTCTGCTTTTCCTTTGTCTTTCATCCTTCTGTATCATTCAGTGGGGGAGATATGGAGAAGGAATGGGAAGTCAGGAGAGGAGAGAAAATTTCTGCGAAAAGGAGGAGAAAATTGTCCTCCTTCTTTTCCCGAGATTTTATCCGTGACACAGATCTCATGGACACATACCATTGTTCGCAAAATGGAAAGATAATGTTAAAGTGCGCCTATAATTCTACTTAAAATACCAGAAATTCACTTTTATCAGCAAATATCCTTGCTTGCTTCATCGACTTTCTAGACAATGTCAAGGCTAATATTTGTAAAGCAAAGGACATCTACACTTTCACAATTTGTGTACCTAAAGAACACGTTCTGTTTCGTAATGACAGTTGAATTAGTTGTATTGAATTGCCTATTTTCCAAAAAAAATTCTTTGGGTTTTTAATAACTCAAATATTACAAGAGAAACCTATCTTTATATACATATCTCATATTGCCCCTTGGCAAATCAAACATTTTAACAGTTTTAATTTTACCTTCCAACATATGTGGAACATCCTTGGGTTTCATTTCCTCGTGTAAGCTTTTTACTTAACATGTAAGTCAATCCTACAAAAGCAAATTCGTCTTGTTCATATATCACCATAATGCTTACCGCTGATTCAGTAACTTCAATGCACTCTGACTCTTACCCTGCCTGGTTTGCATAGATTGACACGTTAAATCTGTACAGACATTTAAACACACTGTTCCATTCTGATCAGTTGACAAAGGGATTTTAGGAAGGATTTCTGGGAAAGTATGCTCCCGGACAGAATGAAAATAGACAGACGAGATGTCTATACTCCTCTAAGATTTCAAATGGAGAGGTTTTTGGTTTTTAATTAAAAATGGAGAGCAAACTGGAGAAATCAGTGTTTCCAGTTGTGATAATCCAGGAAAATGTGTAATTAACCAGAAAATCTCTCCTAGAGCCTAATACCATAGATTTCCTGTTCCTGGAATCCTCTAGACTTGCATAACCCCTACCATACATAAATGGAGATGTAAGAGCTGCCTTCAACTAGAGAGCTTGTGGACACAGTAGATAGAAACTATGGATATCAGAATGTAGTAGATCTAAAAAAAAGAGCAGAGGTTGAAAGGAGATTGCAAGGCGCTGGCTGTTTTTTAGTAACGAATTACTTTGTTGGTCGGCTTCCTTCTAGTATTTCCTTCTCCTCTCCTCCATTTATTTTGGGAAGCACGATTTCATTAAAAGTATATGAGGCGCTGGCTGTTTTTTTTAGTAACGAATTACTTTGTTGGTCGGCTTCCTTCTAGTATTTCCTTCTCCTCTCCTCCATTTATTTTGGGAAGCACGATTTCATTAAAAGTATATGGAGTAAGCTGCTTTGTTTCCGTTGTATTTTTGTAGTGTTTTTGTAAACGTACGTACTTCCATATAGGGATGAAGATTCGTTAAAAAAAGTGTGAGGAATATAGAATGTTGACAGCGTCCCGAGATACAAAAAATGTATGGAAAAATTGTCGTTGCTATGCGATTCGAGTTCACAGCTCATTTACGGCAATTCATTTTTTTCCGTCACAGATTTGTTCCTCTATCTAAAGTATTGAATTTCATTTCTAGCTTATATGTATATATTATTCTATGCGTACTTCGGAGTAAGATAACCCCATTCCTGTAGAGTCCTTACACAACCACTTCCGAACCTATATGGACTCACTTCGGCAACAATTTTTTATTATTATGCATAGGTAGGTATGTTATTTTGTGTATAAAAATGGGAAAATTGCTCACCACCGTGTACTAATAGGATTTTTTATCATTTCCGAGTTTAATATTTTATCTCTCGACACAAAATGAGTTGAGTAAACATCTAATTATGAACTAATAACTTCTCAAACATTTTCTTTCCATTCGCTATTATCCTTTATTCCGTGTTCTTTCTTGTCCTTTCTACTAACGCTAAACATCCTTATTTCGAAGAGTTTTGCAAAACTTAATAAAACCACGCTCAAAATCAAGTTTTCTCTCGTAAAAACTCATTTAACTCATTTTTGATCTCATGCTTGGCTAAATTTGGTCTTCGTCATTTGCTCATTGTAATTGGTTCACGTCTAAAACACTGCCTTTAATATTGTTTAAAGCGAACGAAAAATCTCAGTACAAAAGCTTTCGCTCCAGTTGTCCTTAATTTCTCTGGAATATTAATTTTTCCTGTCTTTCATTCTATCCCCTTATACTTGAATATTCCAGAGAGGGTTTGAGTTGCCCGCAAAGTTAAACATTCAATTACATCCAACCGCCATACCATATCCGTAGTGAATAGTTGAACAACCGGAAACCATGAGCAAATGAAAGGTGTAGAAGGCGTACGCGTGGTGGAGGAAGTAGCATTTTAGCGAGGTTGAACAAGCTGTCAGATAGCTCAATGCTTTTACTCGGTTCACTCTAGTTTAGCCTATGGTAAGAAACGGAGGGGTAATATGGGGAAAATTGATTTTCCTTAATATTTCGATTTCATGTGTAAACTGACTATGCACTTAAGGCAGATAGTAGCCGGGAGTAAGATTGTTATTGGAAATTACAATTGAATTACCCGAGGTATAACATATACAATATATGCATACCACACTTTCTAGCAAATCCTCTCACTCTTTTTCGAATTGAAAGCAAAATGTTTCCTTCCTCTACTTATTTCTTTTTACCTCTGCTCTTTTCCCATTTGCTTAAGGAGGCATCCTTCAACTTCACAATTTCGAATTTTTCACACAGGGAATAACACTTATCCTTTATTGAATTGCGAGGAAGTCAATTGATAAGAGGAGGAGAGGAAGTAAGAGTCTTGCTCAAGAGCGTTATATTATTATGACAGATGTAGAATTCAAGTGTAGTTTGAGCAAAAGCAATGAACAAAAAAAACTGTTTCTTCTGAAACCACACACAATTCACCGACATTGTAAGTTTTTGTGCCAAAATTGTGCTTTTATTTGGCTAGATTATAGCTGCTTATTTTGAATTTCCTTTTTCCCCTTCCCATGCTAAAAACACGGGGAAAATATTTTCTGTATCATTTATTAAATGTAAGGGAATCAAAACTCAAACTTGGAGTTTCCTCAGGAAGTCGGAACACAAAAAAGAGAGAAAGGGAGGTAAACAAATGCAGTTACTTTTGTATGATCATTTTGTAACACACTCGCATTCAACCCATCATTCTTTCAACTTGTCGAGTCTCCTGAGCATATAGTGTTTCGTAGAGGGCTAAAAAATATCCCATTTCATTTCCATTCATCTATTATGTACATACATTGTTCAGCTTCCATGAGGGAATTTAAATAGATAAAGCGCAGAAGGGAAGAATCGATATCTAGAGAGAGAGAGAACAAAAATCCCAATCCTACTACTGTTGAAAAAGTTAGCACTGAAAATGGAGAAGCTGGCGTGTGGAATCGGATAAAGATAAAAAAATTGCAATATAAGACGAATTTAGTGGAGAAATAGAACAAAAAAGCGATTTCCCTTCAAATGAACGCCACAAAATTAAAGAGTTTAGATCATGGGAATCAATCAGACTTTTCACCACTACCCACGTGCTCCCTAGCGTGAAAAAAAACAAGAGACAAGGGCAAAATCACTGACTTGCTTGAGTATATATATGTTTCTAATATAGCCTAGTTTTCCCATCCTTTATCTCTTTTTTAAACATTACTTACTCAGACGTGGGGATAAATTCAAGAATACTCTATCGCTGGCAGTGCCCAACACATACACTATTTTCCCTTCGTATTTGATGCTTGCCAATAGGGAAAAACAGCAAAAAAATTGGGGAAAGCAAGAGAAAATAGGATGTTCTCCTTTACATCACATCCCATTAGGATTTAAGTTACCTAACTAATCTTACCGTTGGTCTAGTTGAGTCTACTGGATGTACATACATCTTCTCACATATTCTGTTGCGTAGTCTACTTACCATTAGTTGATGTATCTGACAACGCCAAATGTACCCGTGGTGCCTAGCCAGCGGCAACGGCAAGTATATCTATCCAACTTTTTGCAAATCCACATCACTCAAAGATCCATGTATCAGACTGACTCGATGATCCGATCTAACTTTCATTAAATATCTAATGCACTTTCCTAAACGATAACTAAGGCTGAGCAAGGCTAACAACCAAATCAGAAAAAGGGAAATGAACTATGTAGCATGCCCTCCAACACGGTAAAATAAAGTCTTTACCTACCTTTCCAATCCAATTTTCCGCACTGCGTATCCATCAAATTTGCAAATAAGCTGGGAGGTATACTATCCAGCTTTAGAGCGTGGTTTTCTCATTCGATTTGTACTCTGGTTTTCCTATTTCATTTCCCAGTGCCATTTATAATATTCAATTTGCAAAAATCCCAGTCCTCTTCCTAAACAGGAAAATAGATAGGTAGAAAATATACGTAAAATGGTAAATGTTTGGTAAATATAGGCAAAGGTTTCATACGAAAATATTGAGTGTAAGTTGAATGTAAGAACGTCCCTGATTTTCTGTGACATGTAATATGTGACTTCACGCCTCCAGTCCTTTTTGATGGAATAACCACTATACTACAAAAATATTGCTGGGAGAAGTGAACCGTAAATCCTGTGGAAATAGGGAGCTACACTTTTCCTTCTCGAGATGAAATTTTCTTAGCGTGTTATTTCCCCCTGGCTTGATTCTCAACCACTATGACTCCTTGCTTCATTTGATAATGATCAAGATGATGACGACGGTAATGATGTTGATGGTTTTCTGCGTTGATCGCTGTTGTTGCTGGTGATCATAGGACGAGAATTGAGAAGTGGATGGGCAGAGTACTTAAGAAGCCAAGTGATGGATGATGAATAGCCTACAAAACATATGTTCATATTTGCTGTCACTATATGATTAAATGTCTTTATAGGTAGTAGCCCAAAACAGTAGGCTGCATTGATAATGATAGTCGTTACTTGTTTACCTCTCATCTCAACTCTCATCATTACCACTCATGCATATACACGCGATGGTGCCAGAGCTTCGTGACTTTTCTCTTTCCGTACTTCACCAAAAGTTTCAAGCTTTAATAGCCTGCTATACTTTCAGCAAGGGAGGAGGTGTGAGCTTGTCAGTGATATGTAATGCATCACCTCCTCTGCATCTGGCAAAGATTTAGTTGCTCTCCCAGATATACACTGGGAATGAGGGATGTACCTTTTGAGTCAGATGTAAATTTTTGCTAATTTTCTCCCACCAGAAACATGGGAAAAGGTTTTTGAGTGATGCGATGCTATTATCCATATTTTGGGAAGATGTGAGCATAGAGAAAATGTACAAATTATAATAAAATATAATACAGTTAAACAACTGCGGTTTCATACTGTGAGTTGAAAAGTTTCCACTGGAAGTGAATGAGAGAGAGAGAAAGAGGAGCTGACATCAAAAGTTATGAAAAAGTCTATACAGCAAAGAGAGTTGCTTGAAACGAAGGAAATTTTCATTATCATTTAACATTTTAGCATGTTACATCAACTAATGAGTGTTCGTAATGAATGGAAGTTTTTCAGTAGACGATTCTCATCATGAGATGCTAAAGTGGTTTGTTGTTTATTCGAGTTGTGAAGTGTCAACGGAGATGACAGTTTTAGTTGTTTTCTGCACGGTGGTTTCGAAAGGAGAGTAATTTGCAAGAGAAAGTTTAACTGGAGTTTCGGTCATTTCTTAAGTTCAGGATGTTATGTAAATCAAGTCATAGCTTCTTAAACAATAGAAAATAATTTCTTAGAACTTTGCGTGATTTTAGAATATCAGAAAGGCGACGGTGAAAATAGGTTAAAATGAGAGCTAGGAGAGTTTCATGAGGTTTGTTTAGATTTTTTATTTATGTTTATGTGACAAATAGTGCGAAATCGAAATGGAAAATTTCTGAAGGGTTTTATGCGCAGATGTTCTTATGCATGAGGGAATTGATGATGTTTATGCACAGAGGTAAAATAGTGGCCCATATACAAATAGAGTACACAGTTTCACGTGCTTGGATTGATCATGGTGTTGACAGATGAGGGAAAGAATGTGACATTGAGAGGGCAAATGTGTAAAAATGTAATTTCACGCTCATCAAAAAATCTTCGAAATGCGTCGTGCATCTGACGCCTAACTCAGTTAAAAACGTATATTTCAGAATTAGAAGACTTTTCATCAATCCTGTCAAGAGGTCTATAATGGGCATTTTTTTCAACATAATTTGAAATGTGTAGTGAAAGAGCAACCGCACAAGGGTTTAACCTATTTTTACCATTTTTTACAACTAAATTTACTTATCTTGGTTTTTCCACTACATATTTTGCATTCGGTAGTATGTATTTTGGTGCGATAATCTTTGTATTATTCCTATCCTATACATTTTACATATGCTGCTCCATGTTTGGAATGGATTTATGAATTTTTGGACGCTGGAATTTTACCTGGTTAAAATTAATCTAGCATATCCCCTACTTAACATTTTTAAAAAAACAAGCACAACTTCCACGCGCACCAAAGTTATGATTATACCTAGTTAGTTAGTTAGTACCTAGTTAGGAATCAAAATATTGGGATATAACAAATTATCATATAGGTATATGATAAGATAGATGCATATGCAAAACAAAAAACAAATGTTGCCTTTTGATGAATAGAAAAACCTGATTATATTGGTTAACCTGAAGGGGTGACTTGATATACTCATTTTTCTTGATGGACACACGACAATGACAACGTGAGAACTTAATGGAAGCGAAAAGTATATTATTATTATTAATATCAGAAAACTATATTATAAGGCGTACTCGACGAGTTCATTCTGTAACTTGTTTAGCAAATGGGCTGACAAGGCAGAAAACCTATCCCGACTTGAGAATATTTTTGCTCCTCATATTGTCGTCCTCCTTCGAAGACTACGACCACCTAGCTCCTTGTTCTAGACGTTATTCTTGGAATAACAAAATAACAAAAGAGTCCCATTAGAAATGCATGAGATGATAATACTATGATGAGGAAGAGAGTTGTAGAGAGTACAAGAGTATTGTATTGAATGTATTACAACAACTAGCCCATTGTCATTTTGTCATCATAACTAACGATTTTTACCATAGATTACTACAGTACCACTTCACGCAGTCATCCTTCCCTTTTGGGATTGTCACAAAAATTACGAAACTACGAAGACAGGATTGATTTTACCCTTGAATGGATGAATAGGAATATATCACAATGTAAATATCTGAAGAGAAAAATACTTTTCTACACAATATGTTACACTTGAGTGGTGTGCTCAGCTGACAAAAATAATATTTTTAGTAGAGTCAACCAATCGAGAAAAACTAAAAAAATATATATATATTTCCAGTTCACAACAACGTATGTGTACTACTTGTGTACATTATTGGTTTTCATTCAACTCATCGAGAATTGTCTTCTGCGTATGCTGCCAAATGGAAAGTTTGGTATTGTACGAACTGAAATATTTGTGGTGACAAGAAGACAACTTGGTGCCAGCTGTATTCTTTCTCTTGAGCGATTTTCCAAAATGGATGTAAATAGACTTACCACCTTGTCCTTACAGGATATTCACTATTCACTTAGAGAAAACAATCAGGCTGAGAGGGATAGAATGAAAATGTGGTTGGTGGAGTGAGTCGAGTTTGTGCGATGGTTAACGATGACAAATGGCAATTAATGACATTATATGGTTTCCTGTAGAGTGTAGCTGCGATTATGGAGAGCTGTTATTTTCCTCATTAAATGTTGTAGCATAAAACCCCTTGGAATTTAGAGTATTCTATATGGTTAGCTTGAGAGGGAATAAAATCGACTTATGACATGAGCTATCACGTACATGAACAGACAAAATCGCCGGGTGGGCTATAAGCGCAGGGATTTTCAACTAAAACATAATAGTTTACTAATCACAGGAAGGAAATAGAAGATAATGACTTAATGGTATTGCAATTAAAGGAACATTATACCTTATAAAGAAAAATCTTGGAAATAATTTTTATCCTATTTTATGAAAATCAGCAAGGGCATTTTATTATGTAAATTTAGGAATGGGAAGTCACATAATCCAAGTTGTAAATTCTTCTCATGCGATTCCTTCAAAGATTCATAAATATTCATTTTCGTCTTTCCGTTCACTATGCAAATCCAAACTAACACACTTTTCTCTGTGGACTTTCTTTTTAGGTACCAAATTTACGCGACAATGGCGTCCTTTTACGTCCCACTTTGCGTGATGGTCGTTGTCTACGTCAAAATCTTACGCGTGGTCGCAGAAAAGAAGAAGCATATGACTTGGACTAATAACAGTCGGAACAGCAGCGTAGACCGAAACGCTGTGCATGTAGACATGCACTATACTCATCAAGGTAAGCTCTATCATTAAGAAAGTTCTTAAATACATATACTTTATTTGCATTTTATTATATTCATACTCATTTCGCATTCCTCTTGGCCACACACATAGAAATAGAATGATAAAAAAGATTATGTTTTGACATGCTCAATCCCTCTTGTTTTTGATAACTATGCAAATAAATAGGTTATGTTGTTTTGCTACAGATGTAATGTAAATACTTCTGGCAATATGTATTTTATATCCCTCGTGGTTTGAAATTACATGTAAAATTTGTCAAAAGCCCATTGTGCTCTTTTTTGGCAATCAAGACTCCACATCTAAATCTAAATTGATTATACATTCTTTCATTATTCATAAACAAGTTGAGAAGGGTAGAAAATCTTGTTTTTGTAAAATTGGTTCTGCATCGCATTTGATATTTCCGAATGAATTGGGCACCCCTATAGTGGTTTCCACTTTAAGAAATCCAACTGCAAAGCAACCATAAATATACCTAAGGATTTCTGGAGTGAAAAAGCATCAAGAAAGTACTCTTTCCTGTTTTCCCTATACCCCTTCAATTTTTCTCAGATGGCGACCATTCCACGAAACGTATGAAGCCATCTTCTTTGCCATAAATATTAAATGGGGATGCTTCTTTCATCGCCTCTTTTGAACACAGAAAAATCCAGCTGGTGTAAGAGTAACACCTTTCCTTACTCTTCTTCTTGTCATTGTCCTTCTTTCTAGGAAACATTATTATTGAATTTATACACAGTCATGCTTGCTGGGAGGAGAAAGCTTAGTTGAAAAAATATCGGACAACACATCGAGCAAATGCTATATTAATGCAGTATCCTCGTATCGTCGTATCGTATTAGCAATCGAAATTTTTCTCCGTTCTGCTCTTTATTTTTTTCATTCTTGGCATTTCAAAATGGACAAATACTAGAATAGCAGAGTACTTCTGCACTACCTCTCACAATATACTTCTCCAACAATATATTTTTTTCTTAAAGAGGAAAAACGATTTGTAGTAAAAAAAACTAGTGTGCACAAGCACACACTTGTAACGGTTGAGGAGAGGAAGAGCTGTAGGAGGCTATTGTTGTGTTGTGTGTGATGTGAACGTATAAAATTTTTATTTCCTTACACTTGTCTGGAATTTCGAATTATTGTGTACAACTTCTCCACGCTATGTGCTCTTGCGTTTACTCGTTTTCTTTTTTTACAGTCATTCAGTCATTCACGGTTTGGATAGCTATTCCACTTTTTTTCCTTTCCTTCATAACCGTTTATAACGAGGGAGTCTAGTTATATTGCGCTCGTGGTGGTATTTCACTCATGAAAATTGTTCTGCATTTCCTTCACATTTTTCTTCCCTCATTTCTCCAACCATTTGATGTATATTTAACCCATGTATATTGTAACTTTACTTTAGGCACTCGAGCCAGCTTTTTCTTCATTGTGTCAGCAGGAAAACTTGAGTGTATTGGGTGTGTATATTTAGGTATACATTTTTAGGAAACTCGTCAAAAAAGTAATTTTGCTAGTATTCCAACAGCATTCGCATTCAGGCATTGTCCAGCCTACGATACTTGGTATTTTTTTGCTTTTAATGCATGTAAAGAATTTTTATACTTTTCATATCTGAAATTCCTAAACAACTGTTCTCATTTCACAATACAAGTGCACCTGCTCAAGAAGGAAATGAACGGAAACACTATTTGGATTTATTATTCAAGCCATTTTTTCTTTATCCCATTCCCTCATAAATTATTAGAGATGAATGTAGATATAGATGAAATAGGGGATAGCTTGTATTCATGAATGACGGAACGGAGTGTGTAATGGGACGGGGCTTTGTTAGAGTGAGAAAGTGAGTGTGATAAGAAGCTCTTTGCTGGAATAATTTAAAGTGAAAGCAGCAGCAGGGTGTATAAAGGTTGAAAGTGGAGGGAACACGGTACACACAGTGTGAACCCATCATATGCCTGTTTATCCTTGCTGGTGTAATAGATTCGGAAGCTGGCTTTGTTGCTTCCGTTATTTTGAACTTTTCATTGATCCTTGGGGAAAGTGGAGGGCGTTGAAGAGTTACGCCAACACGTCTCCCCTTGATTCTATTGAAATATGATTCCACTTAGGTGCACAAAGGAGAATGTTTTATTAATGTGAAATCAGCTATTTGAGTTTAAAAATTGATGCAATAAGGAAGTTCAATGACACACAATGAAAATTGATTGTTTCCACCATTCAACTTCCTGGCAGAGACGAAACCTATAGGTTTGACAGGGGGAAAGGATGGCGGTTGAGAAATCGCTTTGGAAAAAGTTCAACTAATTATACAAAGAGAAATTAATTGATGTGGAAAATTCCAAAATATAATCATGAAAGGGAAACCCCGAATAAAGCTTCAAAGGACGATGTTCAATATGTAAATGGTATTAGATTCTAGAGGAGCTGATACAATTAATAGGGGAAATAAACAGTCAATGCCTTCAAATCAGCTCTCAGTCAATATGTGCTTTTCTAGATACTTAGCTTTTACTGTTACTGCCCTTCCTCACGGACGGATATTGGCTGGGTTATTGTTTTTCATGGAGTAGTTTTTTTCGCAGAGTACACAAATGTATACGTGTGAGGAAATGGATTTGCTCCAAATTTCGCAAACCATGGAATTTAATTTCCTACAAATTCACTCTAGCATCGCATAATGTTCTACAGCATTTACAGTATTGTATAGTAATTTTTTCAAGTAGGTTTAATCTTCAATGTCCATTACTACAACTTTACACCCGTATTCCTGCAAAATTGATGTTAGCCAATGTTACAACATTTGACATTTCGCTCTGATAAAAATGTAGATAACCGAAAGTAAAGATTTCTCTTGAGGTAGAATAGCGAAACGGTTTTGTAATTTACACATTATCACTATCTCACCATACGCTACACATTGCTGTTGGATGTCATTTCCGGATTTGGCCTATGGTTAAGTCAAGCCTTGGGCACGGAGGTAATGTATACAAAGACATTAACATCTTTTCAACATTCTGCTTCACAAAATCTCACCTTCCAAGTCATTTCCTAGATACTTTCCTTAACTAATGTGTACATTAAAAATGTGCTGAGGAAAGCCGTGATCATTTCCATTACTTGTCAGTGGTCTGTGTAAATACCTGCATATCATTTCAACCATTTTGAAAAGCACTTACCATTAACCTGCCACGTGCGTTTATCCAACTGAGATTTTTTCTCTCGCATGCTGCTCATTCTGTTTACAAAATCAGTAGAGGAAACACTAGAAAGTAATAAACACCGCTCCTGTTTCTTTTTTCAAGCGTAAAGATTTTTTGTGCCAGATCACAAACCATCTTTTAGATTTCAATCCTGTCTAGCACTGCGTCAGCCTTTTTGGCCCTTTGCAATTACCTTGTGTATATGGAACAGTGATAGGTGCAAGGTCAATGTTAGTCTTGCAACCATAACCATGAAGTATTTAAATTGGTGCAGTCATTACAATATCTCATTTCCTACAATATAAATACACAACTAGAAGGCCATTTACATGCTTCTTGTATATTTATGTGAATATAATTTAGCACACTAACAACACACAACTTATAACTGTATAAACATCAAAGTACTCCACAATGTAATTCAACTATAAGTGACCCATATGGCTCTTGATGTTTAGCAAGAAATGGCACATTTCCTAGATGAAATTGAAGTTTAACCAGTTTCTACTGGACTAGTCATCTCGTGTGGTAAAGTAAGTTCATGTTTTCTACTATGCTAATCACGATAAACTATGTTGAGCAAAGTTTTTGAAATGAAATTTAAATGGGAAATTAGACGATGCTCATGTATAACTTGTTTTTACAACTTCTCCTAAAGAAATGAGAAAGGAGGAGAGCAACTCTTGAGCAATGATTAGCCTCTTGTTACCACTTTCCTCTGTGAGAAATGTTCATTGAAAAGGGAAACTCGGGGATTTAAATGAAGTTAGTGGTGAAGGAGGATAGTTGGAAGCTGGCAAGTTCCGAAATATATTTTAGACCTTTTCCCAAACGCTCACATTTACATTTGTAATAATAAACTGCCATAGGTATAAACAACCAGTTATGAGCTAGTGAGCCATAAACCTTTTTCAGATATTTACACACATGAGAAATTATGAAAGTCTGGTTCTTGAGCTCCTTCATATTATAAATGATCACTTTCTGGTTTCATGCGAGACTGAGTCATAATTTTATTTGGCAGGAGAGGAGAAAGTGTCACAAGAATCCACTTGGGAGACATTATGTATATTAATATGAGACCGAGCGGTGTACATATTTCCTTAAACACGATACAAAAACTCCTCTTCTAAAGTTAACTTGCAAAACAGCCATTTCATTCATTTAAAAGGTACAAAAATATTGTTGGTTTCACTCCTTTCTAGACTATTTTGAGCCCAATTTCCACCCCTTATTCTTCTCAGAAGCAAATATCCGACAAAGGAGGTTCCATTTGAGAGGCTTTATACTATTACGAGACTAAAAAGGAATACAAGAGGTGGTAGATAAATGAGATCAGATGGAGGTGGAATTGTACACAGGGAAAAGCCGTTCAAGCCGTTTTAAGCTGAGCAGGAGCACTTTCCTATTATGTCTACAAGCTGAAAGTTGTTGCCTCCGGTGGTGTAGCGGTGTGGCGTCTTTATAATGCCTCGTATGTAGAGATGCTTGATGATGTGATGTGATCCTAGTTTCTACAGAATAATATTGAAGATGCAAACGTGTGCTTTCTTTTTGTCCTCTATTCATTCATTTTACGAAGCCGTCTTCCTCTTGAGCAATATTATATTGTCAACGATAAACTTTTCCAAGACACAACTACCTTCTCTGATTCCCGGGTGCAGGAGTATAAAGTGGTGATATCTAACAAGTGGAGAGAGATGAATCTGATTGAGATACATTTTAGAATGTAAGTTGCTCTGAACATCAGCCCAAGAAAGACTTTCGTGAGAATATGTATGCATAAATGAGCATTGGCTCTACGTTTATACATTAAACTTGACTTTTAGGTTATTGTTGGTTTGTGTGCACGTACCTCTCCGGGCGCTCGTTGTTGTAGTAGTTGTAAATGTACATGACTTCTTGTCAAGTGCAAGCATTATTAACTCACTAACATTTTCTTAACCACTTTTTTCCTTATTGAGTAGGCTGTTATGTTTTGTAAATTTCATACTTTAACTTAGTGAACTGGAGGAAAGGTTTTTTTGAGGAAANTAACCACTTTTTTCCTTATTGAGTAGGCTGTTATGTTTTGTAAATTTCATACTTTAACTTAGTGAACTGGAGGAAAGGTTTTTTTGAGGAAATAAAAATATGATTATACAACTTTTTTTTCCTTTTTGAGAAAGATGCTTACATTAAGGAACACGAATATTGAATGTAGTAAACTTTGAGAACATTTCAACCACAAAAAATGTTGTTATGTTCCCTAGAACCCTCTCATACATATCGTCATTATCATTATTGTATGTACATTCCAAAACATGATCTGCTCATCTTTTCAGTTAAATTGCACACAGTGGTATACATAAAAGTTAAGAAAACATATTGTGCATGGGTTGGGTTTTGGGTTCTATCAAATGCATAAAATGAAGATCATCTGACTTTCGTGTTGACCTAGTCACATTATCTAGTTATCTAGGAGGTGAAATGGGGAAGCTGGCGACCATCTTGTATGTTGTTACTTGTTACGATAATGTGTAATAATTGAAGATGCATGCTGAAGGTTTTTCCTTATACTACCAAAGGAAAAGCAGATATGTATATACGTAGGTATATTTTGGTGAAAACGTTTCTTATGAGATGCGCTTTCACTCTAGTTTCATTACTTCTTATATACACAGCATCACTACTCACTACAAATCATGTTTCTCAACAAAGGGTGAGTGATACGGACAGGAGAAAGATGCATTATATGACCGAGCAAGCTGAGAAAGATGAAGATTACATCATTACATGACGTGATGTCGTGCCTCCCTCATCCGGTCTCCTTTTCCTCTCCACTACTAATAATAATCATGCCAGATGCCAGTGAATCGTGATGTGAGAAAACATTTTCTTACCAAATATCATTGGTTTTAGAGGGAAAGCAGCAGAGAAAACGAAATTAAGATGGTAAAGAGTCCGGCTGCACAAGGCTGCACGTTTCATTTACACGACATCAACCAACCAACACGTTTATATAGATTGAGAGGATGCACTGTACCTAAGACAAAATCTGTCCGCTTCATGGTTTCGAAAAAATTAAAACATATATGTTACGTTACACATGATTACGTACTAAAGGGGTTTGATATTTAGTGGAATTCAGGGGGAAAATTGTAAATAAACGTAATCCCAAGAATTCAATATCACTCAAAAATAGTTTTACACATGGAAGTCCCACAAACTTTCCCATATTGTATCAAATTAAACCGATTCATGGTATACGACAACATGTCAATAATGGAAAAGTTTTTGCGTTGTTGAGTGACAAAAGGTGAAGGGCAGGTGCGGTTTCAAAGAAAAGTTATGGTCTAGCGATAACGGGGAAAGTGAGAGAGATATCCTTATATTATATCTCTGGTTCAATTTAAGCAGAATATCTCTGGAAAAAAACTTTTTGTAACACGAGAGGGTATATGAATTGTAAGACCAACTTTTTCTTCTTATCTCATCATGGCGGTCGCACATCAAGTTGATTAGACTTTTTGGAGCATGAAATTTTCGGGAAATAGGTTCACACATACGCTAGATTGCAGAAATGATCACACTTTTCGCTTTGACCTCCAATGTAAAAAGTACAAAGATAATACAAGAAAGAAAATCAATGCATTTCAGTCAAGTCCTACAGTCCAATCCAATCCCATCATATGCCTCTGATAATGCATTGACTAATAATGACTACACCGAAGAATCTGTTGAGCACATAGTATACTTCAGAATCAGGATAAATTTTAATGGTGTGAGACTCAAAAAAATAAGTACAAATATGGCACACGATCAGCTGACTAAATATGATGCATAATTTCATTCAATTTCTTCGTACTCCAGCTGCGCCTGACATTTGAGATAGCACTGGAAGTCATTTTCACCAAAACACACATAATTTCGTGGTAGTTCTTGAAGCTTCTGCATTTCCAGTAAACACTATTACCGGAACGTTTTTATCTTTTGTTTCAATTGAATTATCTTCACTTCCACGAAATCACTAGGTTTGTTTACCACTACTAACATCCCTCTTGTCAGCTGGACGCAGTATAACTTGGAAATAACGGATGGAAAACATCTGTTTCTTTGTTTTACTCCTACCCACAAGTAGAAATTGGCAATACTTAAACGGATCTGACATTGATAGTTGATTCTCATTAAATCAGAAACTGGTAAAGGATGAGAAGAGAAAAACAACATGAAAACATGAAAAGCTGTATAGACGAAGGTTTTTCTAAAAGACAGCAACACGAAAACACATTTTTTTTACGTTGGTACCTATAAAAAACTAGCGAAAAACCCTATTTCAATAATTGCCAAAAATTATCAGACTTTTCA
>JAHZNA010000392.1:0-10946 GCA_027743935.1 Sinodicranocentrus sp. ZH6
ACCAACTGAACGCTTTTGCAGCCCGTTGCTTGTTGCATTTCTACTCAACAGGACGTCACGGCAAGTAGGAAAAACAGGAAGTTCAGGAACTCATTTTTTGCACATGTAATGTTTCTTGGATTATGGATATTTTCCATACGCCCTTCACAAGTGATCATAATAAAGCTCATGCGGGATTGTACAGAATACCCCATTACAGGTATCACACACTCTATATAGCAGAAACTTGCAAACACGAATGTTTTTCATAAAAACAATTAGACGCAATTACAAAGGCAAAATACTTGGCATCCTATAAAGGTACCAGAGAGAGACACGATAGTAAATGTTCAGGTTTTTGTAGATATGATGATATGTACGTTGTTGTGGACTGGTACTCTGAAAACATGTAACGGATGAACACATAAACACGGCCTTGTTCTTGTTACTGTCTGCTGGCTTAAAACGGTGTCACCGCATCTCCTCCTTCTCTTCATGACAAGCATATAGAAGCTCATTGATCGAATGTTTTCGCTCTTTGCTCTGGTAAGAGAAAAGCGGAAAAAGAAAAACATGTCGTAAAACGTGTTACAAGAGAGATTTCTCCAAATTATCGACAACTTCATGCATGATGGTTGCAAAAAACATAAAAATTATAAAGAACGCGACTGCGACTGCGTATCCGAATATTAAGTTTCTTGTTATGTACTAGAAATTTTGTATCAATATTTATAAAGATTGACAGCAGTATATATAGTCAAATTCTATCATCCATCCACACACCACCAGACATTTTCATCCATATTCTCATAATGACGCTTCCCACGATTTTGTTTCCTCAAAGTAAAACCAGCAAAGTAAACGTAATTCTCTCTACGAAGAAGCGATCAATACACATTTACAATAACAAATACGTCATTTCGTTGAAGGAAGAATCAATAACAAATGACAATCCGAACTAAACTCTGATATAAAAATCAATTTACTGGAGAGGCTGTTGATGCTTTTGCGTTTGCGAAATATCTGTTAACTGGGTTGATATCTACGGAAAAATGGTAAAAAAACGTATACAGTACTTATGTAAGTAACTTTAATGAGAACTAGTCCCTAGAATCCTGAAAAGATGTGTAAACCTGCGAGATGTGTTTTCCCAACAATGACGCTTGCTGTTTATGCCGTTTTACGCACTGCCTTTTCATTTCTTTAACTTCCCTGCTCATTGGATTTTCTCCTTATGCATGCTAGTTCCTCCGATCTAGGATCATATATATACATTCGTAGATTTGTTTGATAGGTAAGCACAACGCTTTCAGTTGGCAGTCCAATTTACATTAATGCTATGACGCTGCTAAAAACAAAATTTTACGATCTGTGCCGACTGAACCTATAATAATGTTACTAGAAGCGAATGATCATAAACTTCGTCTCAAGGCTCACAGCCAGCCGGTCAAATAGCAGTACTATAAATGTATTGAGTACTGAGAGAGCTTGTTATTACGATTGCCCTGTTATTCTATAAGCTTTCTCAATCGTACTCAACGATGTGTAATACAAAAAGACTGACTGTGACCGACATAGTCTGACATGCTCCTTTTTCATTTCTTTATGTATATTTTTTCAGTCAAGCAGCTTAGTAGTCAAAGTATATACTTGTATTACTGGGAGGGATGAGGGTAGAGGAGCTTTTAAAGGATATATTATCGATGCTTCCGTCCTTTTACCCGTGTTATTTTTCGTCCCACACACATTACAAAAACTCTACTGATCACATCATACAGGAATCTTATTATTCTCAAGGGCAATATGGAAATAATATGTAGTTAGGTCTATCAAAGTCTGTCTAACCCAGAAGTTTTAAACTACGTATATCCATACCTTTGATTGCAAACGTGTATATAACTACGTATTTATTGGGATGGATCGTCAGCGAGCTACCACACAGATTCACAAGAGGCATTGAGTCAAAGAGAAAGCTATTATTATTCATTTTGGGTAGCGATGATATAGTTTTATTGCGAGGTTAGCTTGATGAATGGAAACAGTATTGATTTAGGTAGTCGCACAGATAGTAAGTATATATTATGTACCTATTTGTCTCTGCATTTACGTCGTCGACGGCAGGGAAGAATTCGCCAGCTGAATGGGAAATTTAAGTCCTAAAATTTTAATGCCAAGCTTCAGCTAACAAGTCTATATGCAAATTTATTTCCCGTTGTATAGTTTCAAGCCCCGACGTAGACAAAAGCGAAGGTTAACATTTTTTTTACGACATTGGAAAGTCTCCTTTCTCGACTCGATTATGGTATTCATATTGTTGGTATTAGCAGGTATATTATTGCAAGCAGGTTGATTGGAAAATTGTCATTCAAGGTCACTTTCGACATGGTACTATTTTTGCCACATCGTTATCGCTGTGCATGTTTGAAATGAAATGCGAAAATGCATGAAAGGGGAGGTACTCTACCCAGTTCGTGAAATTTGTGCACTTGCTTCGTTCGTGTTGTTCTGAAAAGTCATAAAGTTTTTCTGTCCACGGTAATTATCTCAAGTGAGAAATATGACTATAAATTGCAAAACGTAAAAGGTGTACTAGTTAACAAAGCGCATACGGCAGCATAAAGGTTCATGGTCAAAACGATCCCATCCACAAAGGATACAGATAATCTGCACAGACTCGGGTTGCAAAAGTTATTAAAATCGGAAAACTCATGTAACTATGCGAAGGCTCTCGACAGCAAAGAAGACTCCTCTCAGGCTTGTAAAATCCCCCTTTATAAGGTGCTTTTACTACATGCCACACAATCATCTCCACCACCAATGTTCTCATCAAACCTCTGAAAAGCATTAAAAGTTTTGACTGCTCCATCGAGTCTCTTAGATATGCTTTAAAAGATAGTAAAAGCCAATGAAAAGCAATGAAAATTCGGCACATCTGCTCGAATCAAATCTTCGAGCTGTAGTACTCAGCTAGTGAAGGCACTGTACGTGAGACAAAATGACTTTTTCAACGCTTCAACAGGGTTAGTAGTACGAAAATTTGGTCGTTTGGTTCTTTGCTGCGTGTACGTACACGATTGGTTTCACCCGTATCCGCTTTCTTATTGTTAGTTCCTCCATCCAAGATCCAAGGACATACTCGGTAATCGACAGTCGGTTTACTACGCTATTATGGTACCAAGCCAGGATGATTTCATCACCATTACAATTGAGCTAAGCTCTTACTGGAGACAAAATGAATAATGAACATAGCAATTCGGGAGGAATCCTATAGTATGCAAAATGAAGAATCTCGGAGAAAGCACATCGGCATGATGTAGTCAAACATTTGAATTATACTATTTATTGACTCAAATAAATCAACCGCTTACAAAAATTCATATATAAGGTGATTGCTTCCTTAACCTACGAAAGTATATTATAAATTTCATTTATGGATATCCTCACACTCATTCATTTTGTTCTCATACATGAGAGGATATCTGAGTAAAATATATATTTTTTTTCTATTTTTTCTCCGTATTTTATTATATATATATAGCACTGTTCACCTTCATGTAGGACACGTAGCACGATTCGTATGTCATGATCATGATATCCCCGATTTTACTCTTTATAGCGAATCATAAATTTATCCCTATTAATATTTGCTGAAATTTTCTTTATAATGATGCAGACGACCCTGATGAGGATCCTTACGTATAATGTACGTAATCCCATCAGCAACCTATCCTATATATTACATGGATGTATAGTATAAAGATAATATAAAAGATTCATATTTTTAGCATTTGCATTTTCGATTAAATATGTACCATACCACACAAGTACAAAGATATTTATAACTAAATATTAACATGTAACACCCAACATTAGCGCTAGTGGGCTATTTTGCTTATTTCCAGAGTTCTTGTACTTATTTTATTAAACAGTGTAACGTGTAACAATAAGTACGGTTTCCATAAAGCGAGCACAATAATCGATCGAAACCTCTATTTCTCAGTGAAATATTCCTCGTAAATAGTTTTACTCATTTTGCTGCATCCATAAAATAAACATTTTACACGATGCTACCTCATAAATCTATGATGGAAACTTTCAGCCCTTTACGATATTCAAAATTATATTGTAGTTTAACGGAATAAATTCATTAACCTGAGCAAGCAATAATTTCATTTGCTGATGTTATTGTTGCAAAGACAAAAATAACAACTTACTATATAAGTTCCTTAATATATGTGTATATATATATACCGATCTATTGTGAGAAGCGTAAATTTGTGGTTGACAAAAACATTATTTTATGAGAAATGTACGGGTAAATATTATTATGCATGTACTACTCTACCAAATACAGTAGACGTTTTTGTGAAAACTGCGTAAGTACTTATATCCAATGAAATGACATGTTATTTTTATACACATTATTTTACACCCTTTACATCTGCCAACGAAGACAGACGGAAAATATGTTTAACCGTAATTCGCGATAAACTTCATT
Source organism: Sinodicranocentrus sp. ZH6 (assembly GCA_027743935.1). Taxonomy (NCBI): domain Eukaryota; kingdom Metazoa; phylum Arthropoda; class Collembola; order Entomobryomorpha; family Entomobryidae; genus Sinodicranocentrus; species Sinodicranocentrus sp. ZH6. The sequence continues at coordinate 4,478 of JAHZNA010000392.1, forward strand.
ATAGTTCTCCTTCCAAATCTTATACAGTTTATATACGCACGGGGATCACTGGGATCAGGAATTATCAAGAATAGAATGCAAGACTACAATACGCAAGCCTGTACAAGTTATAACTTACAAAATATTTATATATTACAAAAAATCTGCGCTTCATTAATCTTCAACTAGTTTTGTATGTTATACAACTTTCATGACTTAGAAGGGTTTGATACTATATGTAATTTTCACAATCTGACCAAAACAACTATCAGAATCTCGAGATATGCAAATATACACACTCATCCATTGTAGCAGTTTTCTACATGCATACATCTCGCATAAACGTTTAATAATACATTTGAGATAACACAATCATTGTATTTTCATTTGCTCAGTCAGACTCACCAGTGACGTTCACGAGAAGTTAAAACATAGCGAGTAATTACAGCAATAGAACTTAAAACTATTCCCTGAATGAAGAAGCACTCTCATTATCATTTACACTTGGATATGACAAAAAAAAAGAATTTCAAATATGCAACTTACGAACTAGGTTAAAAGTCTGATGGTTTAGTGAAGCACCTTCTCTTTTCTCTAAAAAAACATCCACGCAAGTAGATTTACCATTAAAATTCTTGATTTAAGTACGCAGTACTGGATCATGTATTGTACGCATATACTTGTCCACACATGAAACGAATACAGCGGATGGGCAATTTCAGAGAACGAAACTAATAGAAGTTGCTTGATTTTCAAAAGGCTGGTGCCTGGGCAGGGATGATGTTTATGGCATCAAACAAAAAGTACGGCTTACAAATGCTCGATTCGATCTGTAAAACGGGATAAAATCCAAAAAGAACTTATAAACTAAAGCATGTCTTAACAAAAAGTGGTAATACTTCAATTAGATTCGTCACAAAAGAAAAAAATTTACAAAATATTTGGCAACCTAATTCACAAGCACCCAAACATCCTGTTTTTTAATGTACTTTTTATACCCATCTTTGATACGCACTATGTTTTTGTAAAATGTACAAATAAAATCCTCAAATGCACACCCATGTTTATTCAGCCAGCCATGATGGACCCATGCGCTTTTTGTAGTATGAAAAAAGATGCTTCCCTAAAAGCTTGAAAATCCTAAGTAGTGTAAAAACTAGCTCTTAATCATCTACTATAATACAACACACTCTCGTGGAAAACAACCAAATTTCATAAAGAAATAGGATTGTACGTACCACTGGAGTGGCTAAATGCATTTTGTCTGGACTCTTAGCGTAAATCGCATAGAGTTCTTAAATCTTTTAATAACTAACAAATTAAAATACTTATGTAAAGTAGACGTGACTTAAATAAATGTAGGTCATATATGCTAGTTTTAGACGATGCTTAGACATCTGCCATGTAAATGTATATAGAATATGCTCACACGCCCTTTTCTATTTAGCTTGAAAACCCTCCGATTTGCGATACTATGAAAATGAATACAATTGCAATTTTTGCACTAAGTACACATACAACAACTGCAGTTTAAACTTACTAAAAGTAAAAAGAAAATGTCATGTCAAAAATTCATAAATCCGATTCTGGGTTTTTAGAAATTAATGACGAAAAGCCACCTTTCGTGGCCTGAAAATGTCGATTTTAGTAATGAAATAATTAGCCTTGCATCTATTTTTCGAATCTTTAGCAACATCATCAATGGTTTTCCCTTTACATATAAAGTGGTCTCTAATATGTATAAAATTGATATTAAAAATGTTTCGAATTAGAATATATGAAAAAAATAAGTCAATTATCATTTAGGTTGAAGATTTTCCCAAAAAAATTTAGTTCTCAACACAAAATCAACATCCAATCTGTGCATTGGCAAATCTACAAAGATGTGGCCTGCGGTCTCCAACAAAAAAATATTTTATAACTTGAAGCTTTGAAAATATTAAGTTAGAACTTCAATTAAGGGTAAGAACGAAATGTTAACCCTTCAGCAGCACGCAAGCTAGTCCAAAAAGTGTCATTCTTCATGCAGCAGTAATGAGTTAGCTTACTTGATATAAGAAAAGGTAACCAGCAGATATGTTTTCGATATTTTTTGTAGATGATACCAGCAATGATTACGATATGCGGTGCCTAGTTGTATCACTTCCTACTCGTGTCGTCCAGCATATTAGATTGAACATGTAACAAGTGCATGTTCAGATATTCAGAAGAAACGGTGCATGATTATGAATAAAAACACGATTACATTTTTGTCGCACACAAACGTACCTAAAATCGTAACATCTCATATATACTTGCATTATCAGTAGATGGATCAATCACAATAGCCGCTCTGCATATATGTACCAAGAAAGTTTCTTTTTAGATTTTAAGTTATACCACAAAAGTAATCATTGTTATTGTAATATAAAGAAAATCAATAACAAAACATTACCCAAGTAAAATGTGTACTATAAAACTAAGTGCACGCTGTACATATTCATGGATAAGCATAACTATACCCCTGTAATGTGATTGCTGTTGACTGTAAATTCTTTCTTGTCGAATAATGTACGTAGATATACCTATACCTACCTACGACCTACCTAACTACATACTTTTTACAAGTAGATAAAATGCTTAAATTTATCAGTTATTACTTCTCATAATCAATTTTTACACAGCGTATTTGGCTGTAAAGACTTGTAAACCCCTCTAAGATCGTAAATCAAGGTAAATTAGACATTGTAACCCTTCCCCTACAAAAACGAAGATCTCCACGTTATCGCAAGATCAGATCAAATGCAACAACCTCTTTTGAACAATTTCAACTGTTAAAATAGTTGTATGAAAAGAATCTAATAGGATAAGTATAAGCATATTTAAGTACACAAATGCAAAATTTATGTGCTTGTGTTGTGTTAAACAGGTACTAAACTGAGCAACAATGAACGTCCTCAATTAAATATTTAATTGAAAATATCACATATAAGTGATCAATAAACTTCAAACATCTATTTATCTCTAATATATAGATCATTTTTAAGCTGTTAAAATTTTCTGGTTCTACATATTTAGCTCCGTTTAATCGTAACCTTACATCTGGAACACTGTTATTTCTATAATTTATTTTAGCATAGTCGGTCTAATTCTGAATCTGAATTGTGCGCATGCACCATACTGAAAGGGCAAAGTATAGCGTAATTAAAAATAATCATACAACGTCCCTTCGTCTTGTGGCGAAAAATATGAATTAAACAAACAAAAAGTTGACCGTCAACTGTACGTGAAAAGCAAACTAATGATTTTGTCTAAATGCGTCGTAGATCATGAAGAATGCACGAAGTGTTAATCCCATCCCGTCACCATTAACCGCGCTTATCTCCTGATGACCTGTCAATTATTTATAAGTTTATTACGATATGTGTGTATGCACATTATCGCATCGGTCAGAGCAAGATGCATGAGCTGTCTGCAGCAATATACAAAGAAAATATTTTTGTTATCTGCCATTGATGTTATTGAGATTATTAGTAAAACGTGAATCGCACACAACTGCAGTTCCAAAGCTGACCAAGTCGTGAATATGATACAACAGACTATATTCTTTCAGTCAATATTCAATGCTGGCACTTGCCAGTGACGCTGGATATAAAGGTAGTTTATTCTCCTTGAAGGAAACACCCAAAAGTCTTGACCGTGCATACTACAAAATGTAAGGATTTCACTTCCTGGACAGCCTTATAGCCTTTCTGTTTATACCATACGATGCGAAAGAGTGAAGTAATACGATACGGTAAAGAAAAAGTCATAAAACGCCTGCAATTTATAGAGATAATAATATATCTTTAAATGGATAAAGCACCACTACAGTCATTCAATTTCAGATCACGCGTTACCGAATTAGCAGAAATTTTAAGTTATGTTATCCCTCTCTACTGTACTTTACTGCAGTACGTAAGTCATTCAAATAAATATTCAAATACCACACTTCACATGACAAGGGAACTTTTGTAAATCAAATGGAAGAACATTGATCAGATCAAATGAGTATACGTAAGTGTATATATTCCTAAGTAAAGCAACTGCTAAACTATGAAATGTAAATAGTGTACTCTGTACATTTTATCGGTAAATCCAATGGTAAATGTTAAGTTTAAACTGTAAGTCTAAAGTATATTATTCGTACTCATTATTTTAGTAGTTCATTCAAAATTTAATTTGCTTCTTGGCTGCCAATTTCTGTACCTGATATTCGGAAGTTTCATGGAAGCACGAGAACTTCCCCAACAACGTTTTAGAGGAGCATTATTGGAATCAAATCAAATAAGGTATCTGCTAAACGGTGAAACTGAATTGTAAGAGTTGCTCCAAAGCCAAGAAAGAAGAGAGACGGATTAACATCATTATCAATATCATTTGGACGTATGAAAAATGTGTTTAACGCATGGCACCAAAATTCCATGGGTTTCAGCCAGCCAGGTTGTTACCAACTCTAGCCACTCACTCGGTTACTTCTCTCTACTTTCTTGCTTGCACTAGTATATGCATAATGCAATCGGCTCCATCAGTCCATGCTCCAGAAAGAAGTAGTACGTAGAAGTTACTGTACTACTTCAAGAACGTGGTAATGGCGAATGCATCTCTTCTCTACTAATACTAACATACACACTATACAGACTCAACTCACTCACTCAAGGTGACCCGAATGTCAACGACTTGCAATGCATGTAAAATGGTAAATGGTCAACGTGAGCTAGTCGTTCATTATTCTTTGCCTATACACATCTGGATTTCTCCAACTCACTCTGAGTAATAACACACTTTTAATGTGTGATGCCTCCATGCCTGGATTTAGCTTTTATCAACCATCATCATCGCTGCTGCTGAAAAGTTTGGTGGAAGCAAAAACAGTGATGATGCTACATGGGACATTTCATGGTGATGTGTTTGATGGCGATTGGAATGAAACGATTCAAGAATGATACATCAAATTAGGATTATTCCTCTTGAGAGAGTACTGCTCCTGATGAGAATATCACTATTTTCCCCATAAATTTTTTTCCTCTTGTACATAGCAAACAATAGCATTAAGAAAATGTTTGCGTTTGCTCTATCATCCTGTTTTTGCTGCACACGAAAGCTAAGTTCAAGCATATACTCGCATGTAATTGTAAATTGTATTTAGCAGAGAAAAGTGTAAAGTGTGTTTGTTTGAACTTATGAGTAAGAGTTGGGAGCATGAGCATATACCGAAAGAAAAAAATAACTCAAACTGAAGGAATTTATAGATTTTGAAACCAAATAACATCTCTGTATTTTGTGCACACAAAAAATTGTTTTCGCTAAAAAACGGACGTCGACATACACCGCAGATCATAAAAAAATGTGTAAATATTTTAAGTCCATCTGGGGACAATGGCTCAAGCTTGAAAACATAATTAGTCGTATTTATGTCTTCGGAGCACAGTCAGCATTCGACATTTGAGCAAATATCTTCTCCTCTCTTCAAAAAAACATTTTAATACAAAACGAAAAGTAAATGTCAATGACTACTCTGCCAATTTACAGCTCAGCATATTTTAAGTCGGGTATTCAATTATTCATTGTAAAGCGATGATGCGATACACCTTAATACATAGATTCATGCATATTTACTTTGACTACGTCGAAATATGCAACGTGAGTACACATTAAGTATTTTCCAGAGATGATAAACTTCCATTCATATTTGTCCATACCTGTGCGTCTTTAATTCTGAATAGTACATTCAGAACGGACCTGATAATAGTATTTTATCATTTATATTACCAAAGAGTTATGTACACATGCATAACCTATCATAGCCTAAAATGTCTGATTTACACTTGCATGCATGTTATACTGGAAAGTGTAAAATGCGTACATACATCGTTTATCTACAGAATACCTGGGAAGGTTAATATAATAGATGAAAGTTAATCCAGGGAATATGTACTGCTCAAATGTAGAATGTAGATGCATACGGTCAAGTCATTTTATGCATAGAGCAAACTATAAATATACTTTTGAGGTCCACGGCCTCTAGAATTCAACAGAAAAACGTCAATAAGCAGCTTGTAATCGACTGTATTAAGTATTAAACTAGCTACAATATATATTTCACTTTCAACTGGAAATTAGACACACATAAGAAAGAATTTTGCTTTTACATTTCTCATAATTCCTATCCTACCATCACCTAATGATGCGCAGCACACCCTAGGTATACACAAACTGAGAAAGCAGAAAATAGCTGCATGAATTTGTATGACTGGGTTTATAAAAAAAGTAGCCAGTGGCCATTTTAACAATTCTTTGTAAGTAAGTGCGTTACAATACAGTTGTATTTGAATCTAAGTTGTGCAATCAAACAGAATTTTGAACTTGGTAAACAGAGCGCTTTTACCTAAATTTGAGATATGTAATACAGAATATTCAGAATGTAGTATTGCTCGTTCTTAAACGCAATCTAAGCAGAGCTCGTGTTTTG
>JAHZNA010000393.1:0-13458 GCA_027743935.1 Sinodicranocentrus sp. ZH6
GGTAATTCCATGTGTAATAAGTGAGCTGATTCATTCATTATAAAGGATTTTGCTGGGGTTGGCTTGCCCCATGTAATCCTAGCAGGGCTTGGGCTGAGCACGTCTTTTCCCTGTGAATGACTGCAACTTTCTTTCTTTGACAAATTATTAAAGTTCCCTCACAAAGAAACTCTTTTTAGATGTTACAAAGGAAAAAAAGAACAGAGGAAACAATGGGAGAATAGGTTTTCATTAGGTAATTTACACTTGGGGGGTCGTAATGATTAAGGAGACTTTTGGGGAAAGGATACTTTTATCAAAGGTAGATCCCTAATTATCAGAGTTTTTTTAAGTTTTAAGGTATTTTAGGGAATTTAGATTGACTGGAATAATTAGTCGAGGTGGTTTCATGTTTGGATCCTAAAATTTGCTGATTTGCCTATAAAGTTTTTTTAGACCGAATTATCACTCGTGAATGAGATCAGATGAGCAATTAATTCAAGATTCAAAAGGTTAAAGTAGAAGATTGGATACGACAATTGAAATGGATCAATGGGAATTCAGAAATTATTCGGGAATGCATAAATCTGGGAAAAAACTTTCTCTTCTGTAAAAACAAATTGCCGTGAAGTGAACACAATCACATATCCCTATGCATGACAGGCTCCTCCGCATAATGTAGTTCGAGTGGTTACTCTCCCTCAACGCACAAGCCTTGGTAGGTCTTAACATGTCTAATATGATTAGCTACCATGTTCCTCTCATACATTTTCCATCATTATTATCCCTAACTGTCTTTCCTCACACAATCTCCAAGACAAGTTTCTCCTCCTCCTTCAATGTTAATTCCAGTACGGAGGAAGGAGCAAGTCTCCTAGAAAAAAGGACCTAGTTTGCATTACATTTCCATACTCCATTCCACTGGAAAGGGTAAAGTAGAAAGTGGAACGAGGGGGAAAATTTCCTTTCCCCACATCAACCCTACATCATTCTTTCCCCGCTAATGATGATGATCCCAGGGTGAGACAAGAAAAGTAGATTCAAGAGTAACTTTTTCCACGCAATATTTTCCTTGGAGAAAATAAAACCCCATTTTTCTTTACCATTCTTTCCTTTGAAATATTCTCAGTATATTGGCAACACTTTATGAATTTTCTGGTGAATCCAGAATAATAAGAAAAAATCCACCTTGGCAAAAAATAATGTAGTCCTTTCGCTACAACAATTTGGGAGAGTCAACCTCGAAGAAAAAAAATTATACACCTCATCTCCTTCTTTTCCAGGATCAAGATCACAAGAAAATGTTGAGGTTGTGGAAAAACGCGAATTTTTCTCTCTCCAAAGGTTTCCATCCTTTTCCTACTTGTTTTTTTGGCAAAAGGCTACAGATGAAGGCATATGGTATGAAATGCAGAAAACGGAGGAATGATGATGATGGTGATATTATAGCATTTTCCTCCTCGCTATCATACATATGCACATAGAAAAAGTCACACACAAAGTGAGACAGAGCATCACCCAGCATGAAATAATGTTTCTATACATTTTCATTCCTGAAATTTTCCCAACCATAATCTCCCTCTCTCTTTCTATTTGGTTGAGTGACTTGCAAAAAGGCAGGGTAATATTTCCATGAAAAAAAAATACCGGCAGAGTCTCCTCCGGTGTAGCTTCTCTGCTGCCTTATGAACTACTGAAAGCTGGGAAACATTTCTTGTACAATTCATTCCTCGCCCGAGTTGCGCCTTACTCTGAGCTCTTTTACTATCTTTACATTTTTCTTGTGTTTTTCTCTCTCAGCCAGAAACTACTATGTGGCGTGTGGACTAAAAGCATAATGTCCACATACACAGAGAGCGTCTCACTCACTCACATAGCATCAACAAGATGATCATTGGAACATTGGAAAGTACAAGGAAAAAAGAAGTATTACAAGTCCTACTCCCACAGCCACCACGTCCTTTTCTCTCAGCAAAGGAAAAAAAGGAAGGAAGACATACACATCAAGTCTCCTCTTGTGCGACTCTGTTTTTCCCTAGTGCTTCACCTACTTTGTGAGTGAGGGAGAGCGTGTAGAGAGGAGAAAAATACATTGGAGATTTTTTTTGAGTCGTTGAATGTGTCCAACCTGAGCTGGTGAGATTATCAAAAGAAGAAAAAAAGCTATAGGAAAAAAGTTTATTTTTTGGCTAGCGTGGTTCTTGTGGAAATTTTTTTCATTTGGGAGACGAGTTTCGTTGTGCAGACGCACACTCATTTGAAATGCATCGGGGTTTACTTTGTTGCACGGGATGGTGTGGTATGTTTGGATTTTGTCAAACTTTGCAAGAGTAAAGTTGTGTGTATATAAGGGCGTGTAAATATGTATAAGATTGTTTGATTGGAGTATGAATTGAGAGAAAAGGTTGAACTTCAGTTTTTAGTCTTGACAATTGACATGTAAGTGGTGTCCATCTACTAATGTAGTTCAAGTGTACAAAAGAGACGAAGTTGAGAAGAGAGAGAAAAAATTCTCGTATATGACTCTTTTTCTTTATCTTCAGAAGGAAAATTGAAACAGAGAGGTTTTTCAGAGCCCAGAGGGGATATTTTTTGAAGAAATATTAAAGTCGAGTCTTGTGATAAACACCAGCGAAGTAAAACTATCATCATGTTTCCTAATACATTGTATTCCTCTGGAGTTTTCTTTGCGCTTTTAAAATAAATATGATTTTGTGAACATCATTCATGCCAAGTAAAACGTGACCTTAGAGTGACACTGGAAACGGAATGTTTTTTAAAAGTGTATGAAATTCCCGGGGTTCCTGAGTTGACTAAGGATCACACAAAGGATCCTTTTAGAGTGGAGGAAAATAAGGTCTTAATCTTGAGGAAAATGTGAAACTCAAAACTACTTTCTACTCATCTCTTTGTTTACCTTTCTACCCTTGTCTTTTGCTTTCATTTTGAAGCTTCAAGTTCTTCTCTGCTATGGAGAAAGGGTTTGAGTTGTTTTCTGAACAGAGACTAGGGAAGTGAGAAGAGAATACAAAAAAATATATCAAGTGGAGCTCTCCGTCTTTCTGTCAAACATTCTCATTACTTGAGGCACTGATTGAGAGAGAATGGGATAGATTCAATAAAATATATATTTTTTTGACAAAGTTCACTCCCTCCAGGGATGACATACTCTTATAAACACTCTCATTTTGGAAATTGAGCTCAGATGGTGAAAAGACGAGGAGAGGAGAAGTCTTGAATGATTTTTCATCTTGGAAAAACGTGACTCAACTTGGGAAAAAATCATATCGATCTGAGCTAAAAAAAACTCTTGAATAAAAACACTAGTTTTAATTTATTTTCTCCTTGAATCTCACTCTATATCTGGGAGGAAGATACTTGNTCGATCTGAGCTGAGAAAACTCTTGAATAAAGACACTAGTTTTAATTTATTTTCTCCTTGAATCTCACTCTATATCTGGGAGGAAGATACTTGTAAAATCCAAATATCTTGGAATCGGCACGATTTCGGATTTATTGTGGAAAAATATCTGCAAAAGGGCTCAGGTGCTATTGTCGCTAAATATCTTGTCAAGCTGACACATAACCCACGTTCTAGAACCAATTCCTCAATGGAAACTTTTGCAAGAGGAAAAAAAATCAAGCTTGAGTGAATATTAAGGGTTGTTGTGAAGAGTTTTTCTAGTGATAAATATACAACATTTTGAAAGGGAAAGGTGTTACCAAAAAAATTGAACCATTTTGAATTTTTTTCTATCTCCTATTCCTAAATACTTTTTGTTGAATAAAGAAGAGAAAATACTGGTGGGAATGGTTATGTGACTTTTTCTCCATCTCACTTACTTCCACCAGGTTGGTAATAAACGAACTGAAAAAATAACTGTAGCTCTTATTTCTTCTTGTGGAAGCATCCTCCAATCCTTTCCATCTGGAGAAAAGCGCTGAAATAACCCTTATATATTTTTTTGTGAAGTGGATGCCAACTGAATGTAGACTTTTTACGGCTTCATTTCCTTCCCGTTTCAACTCCCCATTTCATTTACGACTTGAGCGTAAACACTCTCCTGTTTTGTGACCGAGTGAGGGTATATCATCTAAATAAAGGTTGAGGAGGGAAAGCAAGGAAAAATATTTTCCACATCTCCACTTACTCATCACCTCAAGCCCTTTCTCCAGAAAATCGTAATCAGCAGAGGAAACGGTGCGTATGTATTTGTCAATTTCGAACTGGATGACACTTTTCAACTATAGATGTCCCCTGTACTCAAAACGATAAACATATATATGTACATACAAGTATAAATTTTTATGTACACGTCTCTGATAGCTTTTACCTCCAGCCAAGTAATTTCCATCACATTACATAACACTCATATCACCCTTTGGGGAGTTTTCACCCTCAATTTCCTCATCTTCCCTAAGTGAGCCGAGTCCAGTTGGGAGAACATAAAACCCTCGAGTTTTACAGTTGTTTTGTTGCGGAGAAGATTAGCTCCGTTTCCAGCTTTACATTTCCAAGATATCATTAAACTCAAAGTCATTTCATCTCTGGACTCAATCACCCGTGGAGCAACAAGACAAGCTCTAGAATGTTATTAACTTTATTGACTTTCTTTAGAACATATCACACAGGCTTGTGTCATTTTCTTCTCATCCTCCACTGACAACTGTCGGACTTGTCAGCTTACGCAAGTTTTTATAAGCCTGGAGGATTTCGCAAAAAAGGTCCTTAATGGATTTGAAAATTTTGAAACATTTTGCTCTCGTCCCTCGTGACGCATTACTTTTAATCTGACTCTTGTCACGGTCTTTTAGACATGACAAGATAGGGCGTGTTTATTGTTCAAGTTACACGGAATAATTGCCGCAAGCTGGGTGGGAACTTGGTATGAACAGCTTTTTCAACGTCAACTGACATTCCTCTCTCTCTGTCCTTGTGAGTGGGGAGAAGAGAAGAATTTGACAGTTTGGTAAATGTGCTTAGCTAAAAACTGTGAGAGAGTGTTTGCTCTTGTAGTTGTATTGTAGTTGCCATTAGGAGGAAAATAACTCTGGAGAAAAATAGCTATATAAAGTTCCACATTCCAGCTAACATCAACTCTTGACGACAGGCTAATGAAGGGCGGAATGTGTGTGTGTGTAATATTGCGCTAAAAAAACTTTTCCCCTTGAAGACCACCGGATAACTTGCGTAATTACGTGAACAAACTTGAACATAATATCAATCCTAAGGAAAAAAGGAAAGTGAAAAAGGATCCAGGTTATGGAAAATGTCTAATGATTTCTAAGAGTCTAATGGAATGAGTAGCTACGTAATAGAAATAAAATACCGTAAAAAATATATACCATACTGAATTACCATTTACAGCCACTCCATGTTTTCCTCCATTGCGTGTTCCCTTTTGGAAAGCGAAAAAAATAGTCAATATTCCTAGCCGGGAATGCAGACCTTTCCAAATATCGGATTTTACGACCTCCCTGAAATTGTAATGTCATTGGAATTTATCTCATATTTTTTGGAGCGATATGATTTGAGATATTTGATATGATTACCTGGGAATCCAGACAAGTTGACAAAGTCTAGGGGAAAAGGTGGTTGGAGAAATTGTAGATAAAATGTGATTAGCAGGGAAAAAGATACGCTATCAGATATACATACATGTGCATATTCATATTGATATAAAGATACATGTCCTTTCCTCAAGGTTTCCTTTCTCCATACGAGGATATTTTTTCTATTAAATGACAAATGTTATTACGTATGTCGTAGCAAATACCTATGGAATATCCTCTACAAATGAAAAAAACGAATTAGAAAGCTGAGCAAACCCCGATAGTGTAATAAGACTAGAGGACACGAAGAAAAACACGCTAAGCGTGTGTTGGCGTCGTATATCCCTCTGCATTTTCTCCATTTCTTCGTATACCTTAGCTCTAGAGAAGAAGGAAAAAAGTAGTCGAATGGAAAAAAGATTTGTATGATATTATTGAATTGAGCCTTTAAGCGCTACTTTTCCCCTGTATTTTCTCCCAATCTCCTTACAATCTTTCAGACAGACCACTTTCCAACCTGGATTTGGATTTTGTTTGCGTTGACACTATGAGGCATATTTTCATAGCTACTTCAACCATAAAGCAATGCTCGTATAAGAAATCTAGGAAAAAAGGAATAAGTAAGTTTATCAAACGGATATAAAATAGGGGAAAATACAAGGTGTATCCGAATACACTCTTTACTTTACTCCACTTTACTTGATTTTCCTCTCAAACGTTGCAAGATTTACTCTGCGTTAGTGTCTTTTTTATTACATTGCGTTATCCCTAAAAAAAGAGGGTTTTATTGTGTCGTGAGTAGACAATATTTGTTTTTCATGAGGAAAGTACAATGACAGGAGTGAGTTCTTTTTCCTATTTTTTTCCTTTGTGAAAGCTGTTGCTCTTACTTTTCCCTTTGATGAGGGTAGAACACGAAGATAGAACTTGCTTTGAAAACACGTGAGGAAAGTTATAATTTCTAAATTTATAAAGAATGACACACGCAAAGAAAGGAAATGAGTATTCATTGCGTTTTCTCTTTAGATTACAATTTCCACGTGGGAGGTATATCCTCAGAAGAAAGTAATAATGTTGGAAAAGGATGAGTGAAAAAATGGGTTGTGTGCATTTGAAAAATAATGTAGGAAGGATATCAGCATATCATGAATAACAAAATAGATCACCTGATCACCACCAACAGAGAAAAGACATGAGAAGAAAGTTTATTATGATCATTATCTGAATATAAATCAGGCTTGAGGGAGAATATATCTAGGGAGGGAGGCAGACCTCATTATTTTCAGGAGGGAAATGATATACAAAAGTTTTTTGAGAGAGAGAGGAGAAAAAAAGTTTTTCACATCCGGCGAGATTTCCTTTCATCTTTGAGAAAAAAAGGAAAGTATATTTGCAAACATTTTGGATTGGAAAAATTGGGGGAAAATTTGTTGGGAAAAATATAAAATGTGATCTCGTCACAGGTTATTTTTTGGGATATGAAGCTTGCATAAAAACTAAAGACAATATTTATTTGGATTGGAGGGATTGCATTTGAGAGGAAAAGAATGTTGTATTTGTTTTTGAGAGGAAATCCATATGAGAAAATGAAAATGGAAGAGAGTCTAGAGTATTATCATGTTTTTCATAACTTTTGCGGAATATTCCTTTTCAAGAGGAAAGTTAGATACTCTTGAGAATTTAGTAGAGTGGAACGAGAACAGGTTTTGTTTGTCTACATGAGAGAGACGTACATAATATAAAATTGTTTATGGAGAGGAAGTTGATGACTTTGGAAAACAAAAAGGTAATAATACTGATTATTGGGGTGGGAGAATATTGAAAGTTTGAAAGTACACTAGGGAAAGTTGACATTTATGAGATGGGATAAGTAGGATTTTTAATCAGGATAAGATTAGTATCATGTCAAAATATCAATAAGGGATTGGTTTAAGATATTTTTGGGCAAGATGCTTAGAAACGTGAGAGCTGAGCTGAATATATCATGAAGCATTTACAAGTTATTAAATTATGTTGGAAAAGGAAGTAGGGTTTGGAGCGGTAAATAGTCATGTCATGTATTAACGTCCATATTGGAAAATGTAAATTTTTAGTGGCCAATAGAATCGAAGATAAATAATGGACAGGTAATCAGTAATCAGATTAAACTCTAGCAACATCTCAATTTCAGTTAGGATTTTCTCGCATGTTTTTACTTTCTCTTATTGCCTCCCTCCTTTATCACATCTTTCAAACATCCTAATCCTATATCCCCATTTTCATTCAAACTTGATTTTCTAATCAGTCTCAGTTTTGTCTTTTTCCCCTCAGTTAATAATTTCACAATCCCTACTCTCCTTTCCTTCTCGTCATTCTTCTCAAGGAACACTCTTCTAATTCTCTTTTGATTCCAAGTTTCTTGTTCCAGTTTTGTTTCGTCGACAGGAAAACTTTTCCCTTTCTTAGCCTGTAATACATCCGGCGGGAGAGCAAACAAAACCTGTAAAATCTCTGTTGGTCAACTCCTTTTCATGGATCAAAGCGTAGAAACCGCTTTTGTAGTTTTATTTGATGTTTTCCTTCTCAAACTTAATAATTGTACTTTAAAGGGAAACCCCCAGCATAAACTTTTCCAAGGGATATAACCTTCCCGGAAAAAAACTTTCACCACTTTCACCAAAAAACATATTCTCTAAAATATACAACATCCCTTCAAAGTATTTCGCAAACAGGCTTTGGAAACAAACTCTGTAATGGAAATTCGGTATGGTATAAACTCTCAAAGTATTATTTCTCCTTGTGAAAACCAGATGGCACCAGTTTTTCACGAAGCCATTCAAATTCCTCCTTGCTGAATAAGAGAAGTAGCACTTCACTCTAAATAAATACATTATCTTCTCGAAAATTGTATTACGTTTTGAAGAGACTTTCTCCATTCCTCTCCTTTTGCCTCAAACTGAAACGAACTGTTTTTGTCTTTAAACCCCATTCATTATATATTTGACAAGAGGAGAGTTTTGTGCAGAAATTTCCCCGAAAACCGGCTAAAGCCCAAAAAGACGCTAGCAAAAGTGAACACACTCCTCTTGTACGAACTGTTTTTGTCTTTAAACCCCATTCATTATATATTTGACAAGAGGAGAGTTTTGTGCAGAAATTTCCCCGAAAACCGGCTAAAGCCCAAAAAGACGCTAGCAAAAGTGAACACACACCTCTTGTAGAGGAACTCTCTCATTGAAATTCAACAGTGGCGAAAGTTATGACAAGTTCCCCGAAGAATAATACAGAGATTGTAGCCAATAAAAGGTATCGTGTTTCTGGGGCTTAATGGACTTCAAAAGGTGGAAATTTTGAGAAAACAACGGGATTGTTCAATTCATTACCATTTTCTCCAGAGAAGAAAAGTTCTCCCTGAAGGGAAAATCCTCTTTGGGAAGTCAGCACGAGCATTGAAGTATATTTTATGAAATTTATAAACATAAATCAAATTAATGACTTGTGCATGTGTGTGTGGTCCTCTTGAATAGCTGGAACTGGGTATATCAAATTGGATTTTTTTCCTCCAGTTTCGAAATTCCGAGGGCTCTTGTAACCAACCGAATTATTGTATTTACAAAGTAAATGTGCTCACTTGAGAGATTTTTGATGAGAGAATTGAAATGTAAAGAGCGTCCGGATTCCAGGATTGGCACATGTACCGAAGAATAATACAGAGATTGTAGCCAATAAAAGGTATCGTGTTTCTGGGGCTTAATGGACTTCAAAAGGTGGAAATTTTGAGAAAACAACGGGATTGTTCACTTCATTACCATTTTCTCCAGAGAAGAAAAGTTATCCCTGAAGGGAAAATCCTTTTTGGGAAGTCAGCACGAGCATTGAAGTATATTTTATGAAATTTATAAACATAAATCAAATTAATGACTTGTGCATGTGTGTGGTCCTCTTGAATAGCAGGATATATCAAATTGGATTTTTTCCTCCAGTTTCGAAATTCCGAGTGCTCTTGTAACCAATCGAGAATTATTGTATTTACAAAGTAAATGTGCTCACTTGAGAGATTTTTGATGAGAGAATTGAAATGTAAAGAGCGTCCGGATTCCAGGATTGGCACATGTTTTATACATGTTTTTGACGAGTGCTTTCAACGATAACGAATCAACTTGTGGATGTGTAATCATAATCTGCAGCCCATTTTATTATTCCTTTTAAAGAGTTTCTCTTCAAGCGAGGATTTTTCCTTGCATCACTTCACTTGGGAAAAACAAGAGGAAATAAAATTTCCTTGCGTAATAAAATAATCAACCATCGTTGCTCGACACAAGTTCTCCAAATTGTAAAACTCGTTGTAAAACTCGGTACTTCCCAGACAAAAGTGAAATTTCCCTCCATTTTCCTCCACAACAGGCTGTTTCCCATTTTCCCTTCAGGAAAAATGATTTTCTGGGGTCTTCCTCTCGACAAAAGGGTGGATGTGGCTTGAGGAAAAAATGTTTATAGTGTTTCTCACTCTCTCTTTCCTCATCACATTTTCTCCACACAATTTTCTCCCATTATCCGATTTCCTTTCTAACTTTCATTTATTCATGCGTTCCCTCGTTCTCGGAGAAAGTTAATGAAATCATGAGAGATGGGGAAAGGTAATAAAATGAGGAGAGTCTTTCAGTCTTCGACATTTTTGTAGACCTTTTTTTGTTTTCATCTAATAATGGGTTTCATGTAGAGGAAAAAGTGAATGCTTTTGTGAGCTCATTCACACGAGGAAAGTGTACCTTGGAGGAGGCTCCCCTCCAGAACCATAGAGTTTAATTTTTTCATTTGGTTTCTGACTTTTTTTAAAAAATCATTTCTGCCTTTGACAAAGAAACTAAAAGGTGAATACACGAGTAAAAATTTGACCTCGTTCTATTTTCCCATTTTTTCTAAAGAGAGATAAAAAATATTATGAATGGGAAAGCTTATCCCAATTTCAGTCGTAAAAAAGTAAAAGAAAAAAAGTGTTTCACCAAAATACATATATGAGAATGGTCTCTAGAGAAAATTGATTTACAAACTATTGAGCAAAAAAGTATTCAAAAAAATATTTTATCTCGAGCAAAGCATAGGAATGGCTTTTTGGTGAGTAAATATTGGATTGAATTTTAAGGATATTATTTTTCCGAGAATAAAACATCCTCCTTGGAGTTTGGAGGGGGAATATATTTTTAGCTGGGAAGTAATTTTTTCTAAAGAGAGATAAAAAATATTATGAATGGGAAAGCTTATCCCAATTTCAGTCGTAAAAAAGTAAAAGAAAAAGTGTTTCACCAAAATACACATATGAGAATGGTCTCTAGAGAAAATTGATTTACACACTATTGAGGAAAAAAGTATTCAAAAAAATATTTTATCTCGAGCAAAGCATAGGAATGGCTTTTTGGTGAGTAAATATTGGATTGAATTTTAAGGATACTATTTTTCCGAGAATAAAACATCCTCTTCGGAGTTTGGAGTGGGAATATATTTTTAGCTGGGAAGTTATCCGTAATAAATATGTTTTGTCAGTGATCTCCTCCCGATCATTATTGTTATCACCGCTGTCATCTCTATAGTCGTCAAGCTGTTGGGGCTAGAGAAATTGAGTAAGTTGCCTCCAGTCGTCCTCTGCTGGTCCATTTGGTGTAGCTGCTACTACACTCTTTCCTATTGTATCAGCTCCGCTGGTTTTCTCTTGTTATGTCGTGGCCGATTTTCAACAAGTGCTGACTTCCTCATGAGCCAGAGACCTTTACCAAAGACGTCCCAACTTTCCACAAGACAGGATCTCACGATTGCATCGACGACAGGATAGCGATGAGGATGAGAAAACTCAAAAGTTTATAAGGGTGAGAGTGTAACTTTTTTCCTTTGGGATTATTTTATTTGATTTTGTAAAGAAGAAGAAAAACAGTTTTAGGAGAAAATATTTTTAAATGATAATTGCCAATATAATCATCTGAAATGGATATTCACTGGAATTGCATAACGAGAAAGCGGTATTTGTCAATAAAATTTTCGTTGTTGAAATAAGCAATGATAAATATCCGTCATATCTGCAATTTCCACTGTGACAACTGTACCATTTAACCCGGAAGTGTTTCTTTCGGTGGAAATGGAAATGGTGTGGTAAATTGGGATACAAAAATGATTTTTCGGGATATAAGAGGAAAAGCGTAATATTGAAATGAGAACTCTCTCAAATACAGACAACCAGAGTATTTTATCAATGTCAAGTCCCAAAACCAGAAATCATGTGTATCCTGACATAAACTTAATTTAGTATGTAGTCGCGTCCAAAATTGGGATGCAAACAGAAATCCCAAGCATTTACCATATGTCACAAAAACAGGAAGTGGAAATGATAACTACATGTGTAAACCTTCCCGCTGAAAGGATAAAGGATGCGGGGAGGGAATGTTGAAATGGAAATGTGAATATTTTGTTTACATATGAGTTTAAAATTATATATATGTATTAGCTCCCATATGAGATGCATTGTCCTAAATCATGAGATCATTGAAGAAAGAAAATATCGCTAAAAATCTATTTACAAAATAGTACAAGTTTTATTGACGGGGAAATAAATTCAAAGATATTTATGAGCCCCGAGTTCTACAGGAGAGGACAAACTTTTGAAAAGGGATTTTCATCAAAGTATTTATAAGATACCTTACGACCTATATCATCCTCCTACACTTTACGTCCTTTGGATATACTTTGAGTTTGAGCAAAACTCTAAACATAATTTTCGGCTTTAAAGTATCCGTTGAAAGTTTTAGTGAGCTTATAACACGGCACATATTTCACAAAAATGCAAGAGCTCAAAAAGCTTCAACTTTTATTTCACGAAAAACTTTTCATATGACGGGATATCTTTGTAGGACAAGGTAGAATTTTTTTCATGCTTCCTCTTGCAAAAACCAGCACATTCTTAGCAGAGTCAGTTGTCACACTTCCCAGAAGTATATTTGCCCCGATGACTACAAGATAATGAGTTGGATGTGTGCACATGCACAGGGAAAATGTGAACGTGCTGGGTATTTACACAATTTGATAAAATATTGTATTTAAAGCTGTTTGTGTGTTGTGAGATGGAGTGAGAGCATGGTTTTTTGTTGAAAAATAAGTGCTCCTGCTATTCCTCTTTCAGCATGTAGCACTTGATTTGAAACAGTGTTAAAGAAAAATACCACATTTTAGCGAGTTCTATGGCGAGAATGTACATTGCACTTTTAGAGAGAGAACAGAGATCAACCTTTAAAAAATGTTGGGTTGAGAGTTTCCGCTGAATAAGATTAGGCGAGGAAATGTTTACAAAATATTGTCATGAGAGAGGAGAGGGAAATGGGTGGGAAAATTGTAACATTGGAAAGCATTTAGAAAGGTGTCATCGGCTGAGATGGATGTATCACAGGAGAAAAAATATTTTTATGGGATGAGGCTTGAGTTGGGGCAACTTGTTTAAATATGCTGTGCACTGGATTTGAGAACTTTATAAGGAATATAATTTTATTTGAAAATTTTGAAAGTTTGCGTATTTAGGACTTTAGTTTGAAAATATTTAGAGCGTACTAACGTAGTAACAGATGGAAGATAATGATGTCGCCTAAAAGAAATATTTTCGACATGTAACAAGCTCGAGATAAGGGGAACGGGGTAATTGGATACCTTATTAAATCCTTATTACATGTCAATTTCCTCAATCTTACTTCCACCCTTTGTCTTTGAGATTGAGAATTTCAAAAGAGGAAATTGCTTTCCCAGCAGTCTTTCCATTTTCAATGAATCTCTCCAATTTCATCTCTTACATAGTTTGTTGATGCGAAAAATCCTACATAGAATTGCGTAATTTCCACAATATTATATACTATCTTTTGCAAGCAAGCCAGACAAATTATGCAACTTTTTTCTACGATAGTGATACTCGTAACA
>JAHZNA010000394.1:0-15419 GCA_027743935.1 Sinodicranocentrus sp. ZH6
ATATGAGTATAATTTTAAACCAAGTATATTAATAGTCAATAAATAGCTCTATAACTTTTGAGCGGAGACTAGATTTTAACACATTCTGAAAGATTTTTATTTACATCAAATTGAAAAGCTTGTTTGTCCTGGCGTCCACTTAAATGCCAATCCGACCAAACACCATCCCACCATGAGGAACATGAGACAATTGACAAATATCAAAGCGACCACACTGCACGTTTCTGAACTCCTGGCTGGAAAGAGTAAATGAAATATTTTCACTTTACAAAATATTTTAGATGGAGAAAATGAATCACGAATAATTTTTATAAGAAACTTACTCATCCAGGTAAACAACATAATGACAACTGAAGCAAATACAACGACTAAAGCTGTTGTCGCCGCGTAGCCTAGGAGGAGTGGCTAGGAATATAAAAACATAATGTAATAATATTTAATTTGACGGACTGAAAATAGAAATGTTCTAAAATAATTCTCACCATTTCAAAACTGGTATTGGAAAAACCATAATTGTCTTTCCAGATCCAGATTCCTTGCTGTTTCGAAAACTTTACCTGTGTCCCATCATCCCTGTCCATAGAACAGACACTCTAATCTGCAAGTGACTCTTTCTGAAGGAAATGTTTCAAGTCAAGAAATAGGAATTCCATTTTCTTTGCATTTTCCATTTTCCACATATCTTTGCCATTTCCAGGTTTAAAGCGTAGCAAGTTAAAATTATGATGAAAGGGTATACCCGTCATACTCACAAGCGTGGTTTGTAAAACGACGGCTTTAATTATTTACAATGGCTAGCTGATTGATACACGCAAGGGGAAAATATACAAGTGAAAGAAATGTTCCAATCAATAAACAGCATAACTTTTCCACACATGAGTAAAATAGTAGAATAGAGGATGAAAAGGCATTGCAGTACTATATACTTTCTATACGACTGACAATGAGTCAAAAGCATTTACTTTACTTTTTCTCTCTCTACTTTTTCCAGCACAAAGTCCTTTATGGATGGCAATGGAAAAGAAGGACAAAGATTATCCATTTATGAAATGAATGGTATCATTACTGTCAGTGTGGTCAGGCCGTTTAGGTTATGTTCTAAATCAAAATGGTAATATTACCTTTAGCATATGACTGTAGCATGAGTCAATTAATTCTCAAAATAGAATATTCTTAGACAGTGAGAACAAATGTTTCTTGCTGAAGTAGCTGTGTGATAGGATAGGTTGAGTTGAGCTTACCAAAGTAGACACAAAACCAGAAAGTCTTGAATGAATGACTAAAAGGTGTAATTTACATTGAATGCAAAAGTCAATTACCAAAATTCTTTGTCAATCATCAATAAATCCTCTTCAACATTGGAGTTGGAAACCTAATGTACCACACTTGTATTTTAAAATACCATTTCGTTGGTGTTGGCTATTGACATGTGAAAAGTTCATATGTGCACGTATGGAAGAAAAGAGATGTGTTCTTATGATAAGTAAAAACTTTTAACTAGCTAGTCTCATACTGGGCTAAAGTATTCTGAGAATGTCGGACTTGTGCATATAAATAGTGCGTATGTATAAATGATAATATAGTAAGGATTCTACCGCATAACTATTTGTAGTTTGATATAAGTTCCACCAGATAGTAAATTTGCTTATCTGATAACACGAAGCTTTTTTCACTAGCATAACCAATGTTGAAGAGTTCGCAGTGAATTTTGATGACTGCTAATTTTATTTTTATTATTCGCTATGTAGACATAGGAAATTCTTTGATAGCGAGCAGTACAAAATATCACGATTAAAAGTGAAGTGAGAACTTTAGTTTAAAAAAAGAATTTAATAAACTACAAAATTCGTAAGAAACCTAAAGAATGGAAGCTTGCGATAATTTTAAACCATACAGTTTAAGACTGAGGACGGCAAATGAAAACAGTGCTAATGCTGACATCCCGTTACGTAGGTTTGCATGAATTTCAAATTTAAATAGTTACACTTATCATACTTGGGCGTATAATTTGTATTTCAATTTAAAGGTTTCCATTTCAAATGCAATCACTGTGACAAGCAGTACAAAACTGGGGAAAGTCTACGGCTTCATATGGCGAGAGAGCATCAGATTTTTCTGAGTACATCTTCGATGATCAAACCGTATACTTGTGGGAAATGTGGAAAAGCGTTTATTACAAAGGCAGCCCTCATAACTCATAAACTCGTGCACACCAACCTTCGCCCATTTAAATGTCACATTTGCAAGGCTTCATTCAAAGCTAAGTTGCATTTAAACGAGCACTTGACAAGCAAAAAGCATCTGTATCTGGTAGCCCAAAGAAAAAAGGCAGCTGCTTGTGAAAGTCAAGTTCTAACACCAACTTCCCATAATCCAGTGCCAAATACAGCCACAAAAAGTGATTCCTCTGTAGCCCCTTCAAATGACAAAATCACAATTAAAATAGAAGTTGAAGATGAAACACCTGGAACTTCCAATTCTCCTATTCAAAATATTTCTCCGAATGGATATTTAAGAAGGAGGAAGGCTCCTCAAAATATTGGCATCAACCTGAGTAAGTTTTTATGCAGCAATTTTTTTATTACAAACCCGGAGCTTCCTTTAATGCGCCTTTATATATTTATGTAAGCAGCAGGACTTCCCCATAAATGTCAGCATTGTAGTAAGAGCTACCCAACAAAGCGAAAACTATATTATCATGCGTATATAAAACATTCTATAAAGACATTCCCATCCCGACCTTCAACCGGAGCTGCACTGCAAAAAGAAGTCTGTTGCACAACATGTTCTGAAGTTTTCAGGAGCATGCCAAATCTCATCGCTCACAAAGCATCTAAAAAGCATATACTAGCCCTCGTTTCGCCCAATCAACGTGTCGAAAACAGATCGACATCAGATATCTCCAAATTAGCTGATGGACTGTTAGCATCGACTACAGGAGTGGTTAAACCGGAGCAGAAAGATGACCAGGTTGGCGGATTTGCCAAGAAACTGAAAGTGACCCCCCGCAAACTCACTCACAAAGATACTCACACATTTGAATGCAAAATTTGTAAAATAATGTTCAAGGAGGAACTGTACTATAATAAGCACATTGAAAGAACTACGCACCAAAGGCTCTTAAAGCTGATACTGTCGAAATCAATCAGTTCCACAGATATACTTGACAAAGAAAATAAATCGCCTGAAGCTAATCAAAATCAAACATCGGAGAACTTATCTCCGTCAACAGTTCACTCGTCGGAAAGTGTAAACAAGCCAAAACCTACAGTGGATACATCTGCAAAAGGAACTAAGCTACATTATTCGTCTCCTCAACCGCATCTTGTTAGAAATGAAGGTGGCAAAACTTCGAATACTTCGAATCTTGTTCCGGAAACGGTGAAGCCTTCGCAAAGTGGGATACCTTTGGGAAATGCTAATCCCTTTGCGAACATTTCATTCAATGGAATGAGCAATAGCCCAACTACTTTTCACAACAATTTTGGGAATTCATTTTGTCTTCCCATTCCTCCTCATGGATCTTTTCCATTTATGCAATATTTTCCTCAACAGCTTCCAATGATGAATCTTCCTCCCCAATTTATACAGCAGTACAATGGTCACCAAGCACTCCTTCCTGAAATGGTTCAAAATTCTCAATCCATGCCACCGGGACTGTTTCAGCCTGGTCTTTCAAATGCTTGGAACATGTTTCAGACACCTTCATCTTTCCAAGCCAACACAGGATTGTATGGGTCTCCGGAACAATTGCACTCATGCTCGAATTGTCCAGCTAAATTCGTAAACGGAAATGATCTCCATATTCATAACCAATCATTCCATCCAACCTTCTATGGTAGTACATCCAACCTTCTTCTTCTATATTAGTAGTACAATGTCTGATTTGTTGTCTAAAATTTTACTTGCTCCGGCCGAGGTGATTCCGTATTTCAAGGGTGTTATATTATTAATTGTAAATAAAGTTTTAAAAATATTGATTGTTATTTGAATAAATACAGGAATTTTAATTGGCATTAACCATTAGTGTTGTTCAGTCGATGAATTTTTCTCGGTGGAATGGGTTCGGGATGAAAGATTTTGTAAGATGAGTAAAAATTGTAATATACGAGAAAGTTTTGGTTGTAAGGTTTGCAACATCTTTCTATTTTTATAACTTGTATAATGTAAATACAGATAAGATAAGTACTTAAGCTATTTACTATGCACACCGTTGCCGATACTTTCCTCTTGAGGGCGTTTGTCTTCGAGGGTCAGTTTACCCTCGAGGACGTTTGCCTTTGAGGAATTTCCCGATGCTGTGGAGGAAGTGGAAGGCGTTGGAATTTCTAACGTAGGGGTAGAAGATGCACAAGGAGGAGGAGTTTCAGGCTCACAGCAATTTTTTCCACATTCCGCATCAATCGCACATGCATCCTTCTTTTGTCCTTTATTTTTCCTAAACATCTTAAAGCACGTTGGGATGCTGGAATCCTTCTCGGAAAATAAGTGCTTCCAGCAGTAAAACAAAATAATTAAGTTGACGATAAATCCGAGTATCATAATTGTCCCTGCAATTTTATTGTGCAGTCCGTAGGAGTCATCTGGGATAATATATTCATTCAATTAATTCAAATCTGCTCTGCCACTAATGTCAATATAAAAATTATGCAATTAAATATACTTAAATGTGTACCATCTTCCTCGATGATGAACACTTTTTCCACAAATCCAACAAGATTTTCTGCTCTGCAATGGCAAAATTTATTTTTATATTAAGAACAAGCTTCTTCTAATTAAAATCGTTTCACTAATTTACCTGCATTTGATTATATGTCTCCTCTCAATATTTTTTGGCATTGTGAGAAAAGACCACGTTACCATTTCATCTGAGCCATCCAACTCAATAGTGGACATGCCAAAAAGATCATTGCTAAAAATCCACTTAAGTTTAGGTGCCGGTCTAGCCTTTGCTATACAGCTGATATTAAGTTGAGGATGGAATTTGAGCATAACGGTGGCATTCCCATTAACGAAATTAGGGAGTAGGGATTCTGTAACAGAAATAAGGACGGATTTAGCAACCCAATGAAATGAATTCCATACTGGTGTGTAGCAAGTAATCTCGAAATCCCCCGGGGTTGATAAAATCACTCCTTGAGCTAACAAAGTCCGTTTCACAGGCACAACAATTTTGTCTATCATATCTTGATCAGGCTCTTCTCTCACTTCCACCGTTTCCAAAAGACTTACATTCCTTGATATTAAATCCACTTCGAGATGAAGTGGATCTGAAAGATCTTTTAGAGTAAGGTGAGAACCGTGAGCAAAGTAGTAATATGAGGAGGTACATGAAATGTCAAAAGACTCTTGAGAAATTATGCGAGGTTTGGAAAATTCCAAATATACAAGGTCTTCCGTATCAGCGTCCTTCCAGTTGAAGTCTTTTCAAAAAAATATTACACATTAGCTAATGAATTAAAAAGAAAATAATTCAAAGGGTTAATATTTATGTAACTTACAAATATTAGGGTATTGTGTTTTTGAAGAGTCCACCGTAGAGTGGAAGAAGTGGAGATAGACGCCTCTTCCTGGAGAGCTTGATGATTTACTGCTACATGTGACCACAGTAGGACTTTCTAAATCTGATAGCATCCGAGCTACCTCACAAGTTGAAGTGTTACTGCATTTTTCGCTGGAAGGAAGATCCTCAAGACATGAATCCTAATTAATAAATCAAATATATTATGTTATAGGAATAATGTTCTTCGGGCTAATGATAGTATGTTACTGCATTTTTCGCTGGAAGGAAGATCCTCAAGACATGAATCCTAATTAATAAATCAAATATATTATGTTATAGGAATAATGTTCTTCGGGCTAATAATAGTTTATTTACGAACCAAATCTCTCAGATTTCCACATTCCGTAGGATTCGAACACTTGCGGAATGATACTGTAGGTTTGGACATGGTGGCGTTTGAGACTGTATTATTGAAGCAATAAAAGAGTTGAAGATTTTTGTCGAAAGAGAAGCTCCACTCGCTAGTGCAGTATTTCTGGAGGCTTTTGTATTACGTCTGTTCCTATGATTTAGTCAACAATTTTTTCAAAGCAATACTTCAAGATGGAAATTCTTAAATAACTGGATTATTCTTAATTTTTCAAGGATTTTTACTTGGGCTGGAATCGAATGAAAAGGGGGCGTTGTTTTCTCCTTCTTTAATGAGTACAGTGCAGCGATAGCAATCTGAATTTGAAACTTGTTGGCAAGTTGGCCTATATTTGGAGAAAGCGTTTGAGCTCACATTGCGAAACGTAAGGTGAGACTCGAACATCATGGAGGATTCGTCGCGGATATTTGTTACCACCCGGGAGTAAGTCACATTCCACTCCTCCTTGACTGGCAACTGATTGAAATCCCACTCGATAGGAAAGTGTCCAATGCAAGCTAATATGAGGGTAGAAAATGTAATAGAAGGTCCTTTATCGAGTTCTGAAGATGAAGGAATTTGTTCTGAAACTTTCGAGTTGAGTACAGTCACAAAAGGAATCTTTAAAGTGTCTTGGTTCGAACATATCAGGGAAGAATTGTGGTGGTTATTTGGCAATTCGATTTGTGCAGTGCACATTGATCGAAGTAAGATGCACCCGAAAATTGCAAGGATCAACGTCATGTTTTGTTTTAGGTTATACGAATGTAATATGGTGAA
The DNA here is from genome assembly GCA_027743935.1 of Sinodicranocentrus sp. ZH6. Lineage (NCBI taxonomy): Eukaryota > Metazoa > Arthropoda > Collembola > Entomobryomorpha > Entomobryidae > Sinodicranocentrus > Sinodicranocentrus sp. ZH6. The sequence continues at coordinate 6,693 of JAHZNA010000394.1, forward strand.
AGAATAGATGTGAATTGGTTGGAAAGGTAAAGTTGTAAAAATCAAAATCAAGAAGTATCGTAAAATGATGAACTGAAAATTGAAAATATGAAACTGGACTGAATTGAATGTGGGGAAAAAGTAGGATCTGTGAATGCTTACAGACTTACGGTTATTATAAGTGCAATCTTTTGCTTAGTTCATTAGCACCTTTTTGATGATGATGCTTGGAAAAGATATTGTGATACGGATATGACCTTCATTTTCTATGCATTATGCATCCGTAAGATTATATTTTATTTTACTACGCTGATCAACGCAACAAAAACGTGGTTTATATATTTATACCTATACAAATATCCATGGCGTATTAAAATGCGAGGATCTAGTCTGGACAACCAACTTTGCAGCATAAGGCATATATGATAAATTTTTCTTCAGCTTCAATAAACGGCCTGTTCAGCAGACCTTCCAGAGATCTCGAAGATGCAGTAGATGATACTAGTGGTTATCGAATACCGAAATCAGTTTTGAAAAAGTTGCTATTATTTGTCGATGAAACTTTATCTATGACAAATGATCGATGCATTCAGTTTATATCATTTTTAATCTTACTATTTATACATGTATTAAGCTTACTTATAAATAAATATCTGTGAAATCTATGAATGAGTCTTCCAGTTCATTCTTTGCGTAGAACATGTGTGTGATAGTGTGTGTGAATACATCTTTATATTTTCCTTCAAATTCTTATAGTCATTTTCGAGATACTTACCTTACGAGGTATACGCAGGTATTTTGATATTGGGTAATTAGATATTCATATTATCCTCAGCAGAAGGAGCTAAAATATCGTTTTGCTAATCCTGTCATATGCACATAGCGGTATTACGTCTTCTTCCAGTCATATGATGGACAGTTGAACGTAAGCATGTTATCTCTGGCTATCCTATATATCCTTGTATTCCAGATAATAGCGAAGAGTGCCTTTGTTTAGAAATGATGAAATGAAATTATTCCAATTGGTGTGAAAGAGATGAAGGACGTTTATCTGAATGCAATGGGTAATCGATGGGGGAATAAAAAGAGGAACAAAATGGAAACGCAAGAGATACTGATAAGATCGGGAAATCAGCATGACGTATTATCTAATTCTCATTAAAACGAATAAGCAAACAAAGATGATAATTTGCATAAAATATCACATTACGTTACATATACAGGGATGCGGTTTTTGTGTTTTGTGACTTGTGGTTGTGTGACACACATCTGTCTGGAAGTTTAAATAAAACTTAAAGCTCACTCACGAGCTAAGTCGTTACTTAGCATTTGTCACTGGAGAGACCAAAATAAATATTTCTATCACTTTAAAAAATGTAATTGAATTTGTAAAAATGGATTCTCCTCTTTGTATCACATTATCCTCCGATGACGAGGACAATTCCGTGAGTGACAAACCGCCACCGAAAATATTAAGGAGGACAGTAAAGAATGAAGTGGTGAAAAATTCGTCACTACAAGACGCATCTCTGATGGGATTGAAAGGTTCTCGAAATTATACTGACCAGTATACCTGTAAGCTGCAAGAATTTAATAAATACGCCATTTAAAAATTAAATCATATGGTTAGGAACACTTTAATTTTTCAGATTTGCGTCCCCTCAGACAACAATGCGAGTATTGCGATAAAAACTTTAGTTTCAAAAGCAGTCTACATAAGCACATCCAAAGATGCCATAAATCCCCAAGCCAAGATTCCCTTAATAAGCCTACTTCTTCCTTAAAGTTCACCTGTGAGACTTGTGGACACGCCTTTGCAACAAGCACGGACCTTTTAATTCATCAACTTGTGCACAACAACAATCCTCCTTTTAAATGTGACATTTGCGATCTTAATTTCTGAGAAAAGACATGTAAGTATACTATATAATCTAGAATGGACAAATGGTCAAAATCCAATTTCAAAAGTGTGATTCCTACAAAATCACTAAATTTGTTATTGTCGATTAATTTCAAAGCAAAGTTTTATTTTATTGTACACCTAAAATCCACTAAGCACAAAGCCATGGAAAAATACAAGCTTAGATTAGCAAAAGCAAGCTTGCAAGAAAATCTAGGTTGTTACAAGTGTGAAAAATGTGACAAAACTTTTAGTAAATGGAAAAATCTCAAAATACACTCAACCGTTCACAAGGATGTCTTTCCGCATAAATGTGAAATTTGTCAGAAGAATTTTAAATGGAGGAGTGCTTATAAAAAGCACTTGCTAACGAATAATCATGCAATGATGGAAGCTCAAGCGAAGGATTTTTTAAATGGTATTCAATTTCAAGTGGAAAATCAGTTGTTGGTGGTTGATAGTGAAGTAATACCAGCTACTACCATTCCTTCCACCAAGAGATCAGCTAGAAAACCAAAATTATCTTCTTCAGTGAAGTCTTCCCTGACTTCTAAATCTGTTTCCAAAAAATCAGCATCAGTTCGAAAACAGAAGGAAAAACGCATCTCTCTGGACATCACAAAGACGAAAATTTCTCGTCAAGAAAGTGATGCTAGTGCTGAAAGGGAAAGTAATGTTGTCAATAATATTCCTACTTTTTCCGGAAATCCTTCGCAATCCAATGGTCAACCAATTGATAAGCTTCTAGCATCTCAGCCTCTTCAACCTGGTTCTCTTGGTCTGCCTGAGCAGTATTTTACACCACAAGTTTTAATGGGTAGTTATCCGCTGTTTGAAGCCCAGAACAATAATCCATATCCAGTTTTACAATCTGTAATGATTCCTCAGTACGAGATGAGCCAAAGCAATCAGTTTCCAACAACTTCTATGTTTCCGTTTGTTCAACTTGTGGATCCCTCTGTATCTTTTGAAGCAAGTCACGGAAGCTATAATTCTCAAGATAAGCAATCTAATCTTTCTCTCCTCGCGTGTTCTCACTGTCCTCAGCAATTTGAGAAGGACAAGGATCTCCGAATCCATTTCCTGTGTGCACATCCAAAAAACTGTTGGCAATGCCCTGTGTGTTTCGAAGTGTTGCTGTCACCAGCAGAGATGACTTTGCATTTTACAACGTATCATCCGCAGAAAAAATAAACTAATGACAAGATATATTATTTTGATTAAAGTTTAAATTATTGACCAATCCAAATTAATAGTGCATGTGCTTGTGCTTAAAAATAAAATTCAAGATACTTTTTTTATTCGAACACGATGAGAATATTACCTAAAATTTTTAAAAAATCTTCCACGTTTTGTCATTTGTAAGCATTTGAGCTTTTTTTATGAATCATCATCATTCAACCTACATGCATATATATTTTTCATATTTATTCTTTTTGGATGGAAAGATCTTCACTTAGTACCAAAAATTAGTTAAAGGTAGTAAAACCTACATTTTTCGGCGTGCACCTGCAATTAGCTGAGTTGCCTTGCCACCACAGTTTAAGGACAGTAAAAGGTCTGCGGGGAAGTGCTTACACGTATTTTTTAGTCATCATAACAACGAGTTCCAATAATGCTGATTGTTTTTCTTGTAGGCATTTGATTTTATGTCGACTCGTCTGGAATTTTGTATAATTTTATTGTTATTCCTATCTCAGCCAAATGAGTATCTCCGAAGTAGTCCTACAATTATTATAAAAACGCTGGATTTCTTCTTCTTCTTTAATTAAAATGGTTTTGGGATTATTTATGGGTAGGTGAATTAAAATTATTTCTGTGTATATTTAACATTTTTTTAACGTTCATATTAAACGAGTGCCGAGTGCTAATGTCACCTTGAAGTCATTTAATAAAAAATCCTTTCTGCTTCACAGATACAATTACGGGAATTGGCAGACCAGGAACTATTGAAGGAAAAAAGATAGGATTTACAACGTCTAGTGGGGAAATGGATAGTTTGATTTGTATCACGTTATCTTCCGACGAGGAAGGTGGTTATGATGATGAGTCTCAGTCTCAGTCTGTTACAGTTACAACTACCGTTGTTTCTGAAGTGAAATCAGAAGAAACGGATGAAGAAGATGTGGTGGCAGTGGCAGGCACTCCTTCCACTTTGCCTCCTTGTGAGAAAGTCTTACCTCTTCAACCACCTCAACAAAGAAGAATATTAAGGAAGAGGGAAGCTATGGTTCTTCCGAATCCCAAGGATGGTTCCAGAAACTTGGGTAAATTGATTATCAGTTTTATTATTAAAATTAATATGACATGGTTTGGTCGTGCCTTTAGAGGAATAAGCCATAAGTCCTACGTAACTCTAACCCAGCCAGTGCTGCATTATAGTCAGCTGATATGCTCCATTCTTCATTGCCTGCACTGTCACTGTACAATTTAAATGTCAAATCCTTAGTTTAATCCCTCTTGATAAGACTTGTTGATACGTGTTGAGGGAATATTTTGTTAAAATATGTTATGCATTAATTATTGTATATTTCTCGTTTTATGTAGATAAACACGTTTACGAATGTCAACATTGTGAAGAGGGATTTGACGATCGGGAGGATATGCGGCGGCATGTGATGACAAAACATATCACCCCAATGTCACCAAAGAGTTGTCCGTTTCAGTGATTTACCTTGCAGTAGATGTGGAAAAGGTTATGCGACTTTGGAGAGTCTAATCATCCACGAAACTGAGCATCAGAACGAGCGCCCATTTAAATGCGAGATTTGCAAAATGGGTTTCACAGGCAACTCGTATTTGCAGCAACATTTAAGAAGATCTAAAGGACATCTTGAGATGGAAGGTCAACTGGAGAGAAAACTGCAAAATACGCCTTGTAGCTCAGAAGAGGTTTTAAGTAATGGTGAAGACGGGGGCGGGACTAAGGAGGCTTGTTCTTTTCACAGTTGCAGCGTATGTGGCAAAGTATTTGCGAATGATCATGAACTTCGTAAGCATTTTATTGTCCACACTCACGAGCATCCCTTCAGGTGCAATCTATGTGACAGAAATTATGCAAAGAAGTCGTATTATAAAAAGCACCTCTGGTCGAAAAAGCATAAAAACTCAAGTGCCCTTCGCTTGTTGAAGTCTCTCAAAGCTGCTGCTTCATCAGGACAGGTGAATCTTAAACAAGAGAAGCTTGAAGAAGTTCCTTTAGGAATTATGCCGTCTCTTCCAGAACGAACTAAGAAGCGACGGGCTTGTACATTTGGAAATAGACGTCGTCCAATATACAAATGTTTTAAATGCGGCAAAGCCTTCCTAATCAAGAGAAATCTGAAACAACATCAATTAAGAAACAAAAATTTTGTCTCTTGTAAGTTTCCGAATCCTCCGAATTCCCTAAGGACTAATGCTGATTCTGTGGGGCACTTTGCACAAAACTCCGCCAAAGAACCGTCAAAGGAACATCAAACTTTAAAGGATAATCGTTCTGGAGAACAACTTGAAGCTATTCAACTGGCAAACGTTAAGTCGGGAAATGTCACGATCGAAACTCCAACAGCTACATCAACCATACCAGATCCTGTTGTTTGTACTCCAAATCCTACAGCTGCAGCGACAACGATGACTACTTCAACTCCTACAGCCCCATCCGTTGGCGTTGCTGAAACTGGAAATGAAATCCCAAAAAATGTCATTCCTATTCAGAGCAATATTCAGCCTATCTACATCTACTTGCCACCTCCCAGTGATCCGCAAGGATTTGGAAATTCAATGATGTCTCCTGGACCACCATCACTGATGTCATATCAGCCATTACCGTTTTGCGTACCACAACAACTGCAAATGATGAACCCACATATGCAATTCGGAGCACAGGCCCAGTATAACCATTATAACGGTTATCCAGGGTATCCGGTAGGAGTTACCCCCCAGCAAGTAAAAGTAATGTCAAATAATATGTCATTCCACCCGAGCACTCCAACTCCAGTCTTCCCATTTGGACCAACCAACAATTTTTACCCTACTCTCTCTCTCTCCCAGATGAAGTTTGAACCTCAAAATGCAAGTGAGCCGGTGGCAGTTCCTACTCCTACTCACTGTTGTTCAAAATGCTCCACAAAATTTGAAGATGAGAAGGACCTTCTCCTTCATCTTCAGACTTCACATTTAAATCCAAACGAATGGCGTTGTCCAGTATGTAATGATGTTGTGCTGTCTTCAGCTGAGCTACATTCGCACTACGCGAATAAACATTCTACGGGATGATAATATGGTAAGCAGAAAGTTGAACTCGTAATTACTATTAAAACGTCTTTATCTTATTGTTTTAATCTCTTAAATTGATGCTTTCGTTCAGTATGTTATGTTATGTTTGATTTGTTTTCAATTGAATTTTATTTTATATTACCTCCATGCAAATGTATATGATTTAAAACTACTTTTAACTCTTAAATTAAAAAAAAGTAAGTAATGTATTTCTTTCAATAATAACTCATTCATAGATAGTAGACTCGTACAGAGGAAAAATAATATACCACCACCATATATGTACGTATGATATGGCTTCTTACCTAATTAAATCATAATCACGTCAATCACATCATCTGGATTTTTATGAATATACATGTAAATCAAATTTAACGTATCTTACTCAGACAGAAATGCACAAACACACATCATGAAATCATGGTACATTGATGAATATAATAGGTAGCACATTGCACAAAAGTGCAATCTCTCTCAAAAGTTCTTGCTTGTCACACAAATCTGTGAATTTTTAATAGTGGTTGGTAGTCCATTGTAATGTTTTATTTAATCTTATGCATATTTTTTGTTTTAAGTGACATTAAATCATACTCTATTATTTTTGTAACTTACAATGAATTCAATGCAGTCACAACTTGCGGTGCAGTTTGCATCTTTTTGCATTTTATGCACTTGTTATACAATATTTTAATAATTTTTAAAACTCGTCAGCCTCAAACTCACCGTCGGTATTCCAGTGACAAACAAGAACCATAATAATTTACTTGAGTTTTAAAGTTCAAGACGTGATGCATTTAAATTAAAATTGAATTATTGTGAGCCGTGAACAGATTGTTGTGTGGATTATTAGGGGTGAGAGAGAATTTAAAAAAAGCGATGGAGTTCAACAGCAAACTCGTATATTTTATGAGTGAATAACCCTCGAATGACAACACCCATGATAAGCGTTACCCAATTTTGGTCGATGATTCTCCAAATGAGGTAGCCAATCATGATGGATACATTGACAGCCAGCCATAGGTAGCATCCGCGTGCAGCCGATTTCTTGTGTTTTGGCTGTATTGTAATAAATTTTCACACAAAAAATTACAGTTGCTAACTGCTATTTATGTTTAGTTAATTAAGCGCAATATTATGTCTAGAAACTGAAATTTGTATTTGTTTACTATTGGGCCAATGCAGATCATGACGAAGGTAACCATCAACTGAACCACTGAAAGTGAAATATCAAGGGCCACGTTGAGGTAAATGTATTCCTTTCGTGGTTCGCCATCGCTGAGGACGCCTGGGTGAATTATTTATTAGAATATATTAAATCTAGCTGATCAATCGATTCGTTAAAAATTAAATCATTTAGTGAGACACATACCAGAAGTTACGTTTTCCATGTTAACGTATGTGGTGAAAGTACTTCTGAATACGTCACCATCAATCCCTACCATCCATTTTGTCACTGGGTCTAGCCAAACCACCCATGCAATGGAGGATCCGATAACCCAAAGTAAAACGATCTAATGACATAAAACGTTACTTTTAAATAGTCTATCATTAAATCAGGTGTGCACAATAATGTGCTCATCTTTTAAGATTTCTTAAAGAGGTTTCATACCACATCCATGAAACAAGCAAGGATTGCAGATCCACCTGTAAAATTTCAAAAAGCCCTGTTCACTTATATGAATATAATGTTCAGAATGCAAACAAATGACGACAACGACATTTTAGAAGTTTGTTAAGGGATTTGATTACTTATTCAGGATAAATAGTAGCGGAATATGTGTACACTTCAAACCTTTATCGAAATCAAATCGTTTGTTGTTTTCTTCCTCGATAGGTTTAGTGCATTTAAAGCATGTTAACTTCATTTTGCTAGATTTTTGGATTTTCTTTTTAAATCGAGGGAATCGGCAAATAATAAATAATACTTTTTAAAAGTGTATATTCAGAATCTCTGATAATATCTCCTGTGAAGACAGTTTTACACAGTGCTTGTACTGAGGTGGTAAATCGGTCATCGGTAATTTACGCTGTGCTAGATGTAGAAGAGCCCATGGCGTTTGCGTGCTAATTGTAAATTGTTGGGAAATATATTTATAATAGCATGATTGGGTGCTTCGCTTCTTGGATGGATATGACACCCTTATTGGTTTGATTTGACAGCTAATTCAGAAACGTCTGCTGATATAAAAGGTATACGTACTAATTATTTAAATTGGAATTAAGTATATCATTTAGTTTTTTTATGGATCGTAATGTAAGTAGAATAGAATAAGTTGAAGCGGAAGACAAAGTTCGCTGTTGGAAAGGAATAAGACATGATGATTAGAAGGGGGAAGTATGACAAATCTACGGTTAAAATGACAATTAAATATTGAGCAAGAATTGCCCAGGAACATAGTCGAGTATTGATTTATGTTTAAGAAAAATTATTAAACTTAGCGTCGGAGGAATCTAATTTCAATGTAAATTGTGCCCAATATTAACAATGTTTGTGTGAGAACACCAATTGTAATCTTGTCCCACATTCAGAGAAGTGTAGGGGTTTAACCTACGGACGTAGTGAGCCGTTCAGAACGATTGGTTCTATATTG
>JAHZNA010000395.1:3583-37592 GCA_027743935.1 Sinodicranocentrus sp. ZH6
TTTTCAGCCAAATATCTTTCACCCCCCCCCCATTGACCGGATAGGTCTAAAACGTCTGGGTACACAACGAAAAAATATTTAATAACGATATGACATGAAATGAAACTTTATCATTCTCAGCTGACGACATTTTTTCCAAAAATCTCCATGTTCATTTCTTACTTATGAAATTTCCAAACTTTTACACTATAAAAGTCTTATTCTTAATTATGTAAACAAGAAAAGTTATCACAGACAGAAAAGGAAGCGGAGAAAATTCTGTGTTTATAGTGTTGTGTTCATCACCTCCAATTCAATTTTAGAGTATCTATCTATTAACCATCAAATTTAGAAAATGGGGTAAAAAATTTAGCTCAAAAGTTTCATCTACAATTTAATTTTGCTCAAAAAGTAAACAGTCAAAGAGAAAAACCAAAAGTTTATTATCTCCGCCTCACATCTTTGAAATGGGTATTTTGCGTAGGCGTATTTTTGTTTTGCAATGCGAAAACCGCCTCGCCCACTTCCAAACTACCACCCTTGTGTTATTTTTAAGTTTCGCGCTGTTGATGCTAAAACTGAAAAACAGGGATGGTTGGTAAGCAAAAGTAGGCGTATTTTTGTTTTGCAATGCGAAAACCGCCTCGCCCACTTCCAAACTACCACCCTTGTGTTATTTTTAAGTTTCGCGCTGTTGATGCTAAAACTGAAAAACAGGGATATGGGTGGTAAGCAAATCTGCATATTTTGACTATTCCTACGTCTCGACTCTGAACAGCTGAACAATAATGGCAAGTTTTTTCTTCTCGTCAAACATAAAGTGGAACTTAGGGTTCGAAGTCGAAACTTGATAACAAAGTTTGACAACTTTTGGATGGAATTATGGAGGGTGGAATCAATACTGAGATCTCTAAAGACACCAACCACGTGTACTCAGTGCTCCGGCTCAGTGGAACTGATACGATTAAAAAGTTTTTGAATTGGGGATAGTTTAAAGTACATAAGAAAGAGAAAGAAGGATAAGCCTTATTTTCGCCTTTTCCTCACGTCGCGTATGCAAAATATACGGGGGAGATTGCAAAGCTTGGAAAATCTCATTTCATATTCTTCACTGCATTTTAGGACAAAAAGCTAATTTCGAAAAGATCCTCTGTGGCAAGTGAATGAAGTGAAAACTTGAAAAAGGAGAAACTAACGACGAACTTAAGTTGTAGTAGTAAGAGAAATCTCATTTTTCCTATTATAAGTTTCCTCAGGTTGATGTTGATATGCCCAGTGTGTCATGATAGGATAACTTTAGTTGGATGTATTTGCAGAAACTAATGCTATTATAACTATAACATTGGTTTAGCTACGTATATTTGTATTTCTAAGTAGATGTTTTTTCTTGAATGAAATAGAACAAGGTGTATCTTCTTTGAATGTACAAACTTCCCGATATTTTTGCATGGTGAAAAGGAATAACTACAGTGATTCTAGGATAGGAGACCAATTCTATTTGCAATATCGCATTAAATTGAACTTTGTTTTGTATGAAAGTTACATCTGCACGTTGTATGCATCCTGGTCTCATCCCAGATCCAGAATCAGAAGACATTCAAGTTTACGACTAGCAGTTAAAACAATGGGCGTTATTTCGCATTCTGATGATGAGGGCGGTGGTGGTCATGCCTCATAAACTTATTACAGCATTGCACACGAATTTCTCGTAGTAAGTTTCAAGTACAGTAATAGACAACAGAGAAACTGGAAAGGCCTTTTTGCTGTTCTACAATTCAGGACCGAATGAGCTAGATTTGATATAACGTTAACCCAGCTAATTTTGTTCGAGATGATTCGCAATCGCTAGAAGGGTTGTAGCTGTATTGCATACATAATATTCTATGTTTATTACCATTGCCACCTTTTCCGAGTACTCGTCTTTTTCTAACTCACTGGTTGTGTTTTCCATTCCATTTGCTTATGATGCTGAGCACTGAGCACTTGTTCAGGTTGCAATAATTTTCTTTTCTAACATTTCTTCTAGCTATATTATTGCACTTCAACTTGGAAGTGGAAAACTTTTGGTGGAATGATACACCCTAAGTAAAACACAAAAGAAGGATTGAATGTCATTATAAAGAAAATTCCATTGTTACTGCCACTATACTACTTTAGTCGCACATTTTTTCCACTTTCACACTTTCGCTTTTTATGAGCGTTTCTCGAACATGAAATTGATATTTTAGCGGATTTTCAGAAAAACGGAACTGGTGAACATAATACCAAAAAATACTTCTTAAATGATGTTAACTTCTCTGTTTGTACTATTACGACCTTTCACAGCTATGGTGTCGTTTGCCTATTTGTAATAAGTAGAGCAAAAATACTTTTGGGCATCTGGGAATATCCAATTAGTACCACCTTCCAAACTAAGTATCTGGATATAATAATAAACCTACCAACTACATTCAATATCTTTTTCTACATCCTTTGGTAATCTGAGGTATTTCTTTAAGCCACATTTCAAATAAAAAATTCACCGAATGATCCGACTTTGCATTCTGTCCTTCATTATCATCATCACCTGAGCATACATGAGTTCCATTTACATCTACATGTCTGCCGCATAAATATAGTCTTTATTCATCCATATTCAAACCATTAACCCAATCCTACATAGTTTTATTGTGAGGTCGACATAAAGCTGTTTCTGAGCGAGGGCTCAAAGAGAAAGTATATAGTTACGGTTGGTTAGAGGTGGTCTCTGCTATTTCAGATACATTTTCCTCTTAAATTAATGAATAGTAAATGTGAGTGTAATACTATTTGGATAAAGGTGAACTATACCCATATTCCCTTATTCATACAAAATTCAAATCTCTCCCATCTCCATCTCAGAAAATTATTTCATCATGCATATTGCACAACACATAACATACATGGTTGGATGGCAGGGTAAAGTGCATACATGCTTGCATATATTTCGAAAGGAAGTAAAAATGTTTTTTCCCTTCTATTTAGCGTGCACATAATCCATCCATCTAGGACAGGATCTTCTCTTCCATTTCTTATGTATATTGCAATAAGATGTACTTTCCATCCTTCTCATATGCATACGACAATGGAATGTAACAAAGTAAAACGTAGAATCTGTGTGGTAAATGGTGAGACAAGGGAGTATGGAGAAAAATGTATCACATCAGCGTCAGCCCACCATACGCTATATAATACTTTTTGAGTACGGACCAGCTCACACACGTAACCAGTTTAAAGCCAGTAATAGCAATAACGGTAACATCATATAAACCATTACAATTTCTCTTGTTTCCTTTCTCCCTCACCCTTCACTTTCACATTTTTCCCTTTTACCTCAAGCAAATTTTGGAATATGCAAAAGAAAAAAGACCACATCAGAAAAATTGTGTACATCTTTGTATGAGCTGGCACGTATGAAAAAGAAAGAAATAAAGACATTTTTCCTACAAGAGTACACTTGCTCCAACCTTAGTATCTACATGGCTTGACCTGCCTTGTCTCGTTTTTTTTCTTCCACTTCTCCTGCTCAGGCTTGCTCTCGGCCTGTCCTCCTGTCGTTTTGATATTTATGCGAAATACCATTATCCCCTTGGTTTGCTCACAGTGCAAAAGGGCACAATACACGAGGACAGGACAGAGGAGGAGTTATGTATATATCATGTATTATGATGACAATGTGCTTTGCATAAAATAAAAATGTGCGCTTTTTCAGTTTTCTCGTGTACTTTACATGATTCCCTTTTAAAGAAAGTTTATCCAACCATGCATTCATGCATGCTTGCTTATGGAATAAAGAAAGAGGAGCGGTGGCAGTTAGATTTTTTTTAAAGAAGAATCTCACATACCACCACATCCCCCACTTATACTTTATGTTCATATAGCAAAGTGCTGCTAACCCATCCATACATCCATACCCATTTTTCACAATTGTAATAGTATTACATTACACGAAAAGGGAAACACGCTTTTTTTCATTCTCGGGTCTTCAAGGAGAAAAAGAAGTAGGCAAAGTGGGGAAAAGCTTGATATTTTTCTCTCTGTAGGCTACAATCTACACAATACAAGTTTAGTAGTTTTTTTTTCTGAGCGAAAAAATTTACAGCTTTCCTTCCTTTGAGCACACTCACATATGTATGTGTAGTTAGAAAACTTACAACCAATTCTTTTCCTGTCTTTGTGTCAAAAGAAAAAAAAGACTGAATATAATATCATTCATCCATTTTCCATTTCCTATTCTTTTTTTCTTCGAGTGTAAAAACGTTTTGGCAGGAAAATGGAATCCTTGTATGATGATAAGTGATATAATATAAAAATATGCTCCTGACAGGATTTCACTTGTCGATAATCTTGCTCCAATAAAGGACAGGGACAAAAAAATCCATTTCAGGAAGACCTGTCTTTTTTCTCTAAAATGAAAAGGTAGCAGTTGGTGATGAAGGAAAGATGATGATGAAGGGTTTAACCTGAAATGGTACTCACAGGGAATTTTCTTCTCAGCTCTTGATTACATCCTTTAACTACTCAAGAGCAAAATAAAACTTGCTCTCGAGCCTTTTCACAAAATCCATCAAGGAAAGGAAAAGCGTGAAGTGAAAGGTTTCATGGAAGCGTGAAATTATTGGATTGATTTAAGGTCTACCAAGAAATATTTCCGCTGCGTACTTTCGCCCCCCTCTCACCATCAATTTTATGAAGTATTTGAACCAGTAGTTGCCACTTTTCTTTATATATATTTCTGTCAATATTTTCATTTTTATATTGGTGTTAGGCATGTGTGATGTGAACTCAAGTAAAAAACATTGTCATGAACGTGAATGAATGACTAGGCATAGAGAGCAATGAATTCTTGCCACTTCTTGTATGCGCGTATGGACTATTCTAATGCAAATACTTTATGTACGCTTCACAGTCATCTTGTTCGTCTTCTCACTTCTTTTGCAAGAATATTTACGAGCGTGGTACCTCCTCCGCTTAAATTTTTTGTGCAGTTTTTTGAAGCAAGAAATAAAATATACACGAGAGTTTATATCTTACGCAGTACAACTTATCAAACTGTACTGAGCATATTTATGTATCGCGAAAGAAATACGAGTGAAAAAAGAAAAGGAAAAAGTTATGAGCATTCTTGTCCACAATATAAAGAATGCGATGCATGTACTTGGAAAAGATCACGGAGAAGAGGAATCTGAATATCGGCTGGCGAGCCATGTTTTCCTCTCCAGTTTTTTCTTTGTTTTTCTCTGCTCCTTCATATTTGAAACTATGCCAGACAAAGGGAAAAAGTAGAAAAATTGTGAATGCGTAATAAATTATGGACGATTTTTAGCTTCGTATTGGGAGCGCTTTTGTAAAAAAGCAAAAAAAAATCTATAACATTGATACGAGGAATGTAAGCGCTATAAATTTTATTTTTAGTTCTTTTAAAACACTATAGATGTATTGTGTATGGGCAATAGGCATGCATTCCTGTGGGGTCTTTTTGCAATTTTAATACAGGAGAATTTCAGAATTTTCTGATTTTCTGATAGCTTTCATCCGATTACTTTCTTGTGTTTTGTGAGCAAATCCATAAAAAAAAAATTGATCCGAAAGGAGATGCCATATGAAATGAGCCATTTCTCTACCATTCTTCCCACTTTTGTTTCACTTTATTGTTTCATGCGAGGAAAGAAAGGATTTTTACTCTCGCGAGTAAAGTTTCCATATTATTTTTCAAGTTATTTAAGACCCTTTTTGAAGTGAAATGCGTGAAATATGGAAATCCTATTACCTCCTCCAATTTCAACACTTCCACCGAGTTGTTTCATAAAATCCTTTAAGGACAAGGGTAAAGAGGTAGGTGGTTTGTGATTGAATAAAAATACAAATACTTTCCGTCATCCGCGATCTGGATACATAGTACTGGTTTAAATCTGTTTTCAAATTCATGCAAAATCTTTTCCGTGGAAAAAAAAGAAAACTGAATAAGAGGAATTCCGGAAGTAGATGAACATAAAAAATGAGATATTCAACCATAAAAGATTTTCGCTATAAAACAGCTAGTAAATGCAAACATGGTATGCAAGTGCTGAAAAAGGTTAAGAAGAATCGTTTACAGCTATGCATTGCTTGATGGGATTATTCTGTTCTGTAAATTTACAGAAAATATAAAGTACTATGAATTCTGCATATTGCTTTCCATTCAAATATCATACAAAGACGCTGCTACCATTAGACTAAAGTACACAATCCATTTCCGTATTTACATTGGTCGAGATTACTATTTCTTGCAAATGGCTCAATGTCGCAGGAGTAGGTATAGGAGTATCCACCATATCCTGGTATGCGATCCTTATTTGCACTCATTAAATTTGCAGACATATTGTGTTTGACTTGTATTTGCCCCCGTATTCCTATATCTTCTCCAATTTCAAACTTTCTTCTGACAGCAAATACACTAGCTACAAATGACTTTCTAGATGGAAACGACTACAATTTTGGGAATTCTCCTTTTCCCTCAACGACCACACACATGCAAGTTCAAGCGTATTGAAAAGACCTACCCTACGGGAGAGAGAAATAAGTACAAGTAATTCTCACAGCGTTGTGCACATGCACTCACCACACTGGCAGTCGACGTCATGGAAAAAGCAGACAAAATGGGGCTAAGCACAACACACACACACAGACATCTCATTTCCTCCTTTTAACCATTGACATATATATTCCTCCTTCTCATTTTCTCCTTTTCTTCTCCTCACCAAGTCGTGTAAGTCTCACAATATGAGCAGTTTGTTTGTCTGTAGTTTAACAAGCAAAGTCGAGCACTTTTCCTTGAAACTTTCTTTACAAATGCCAAGAAATGTAAATGCTTCTTTCCATCTTGTGAAATCCAGATTACTTAGTCACTCCTTGTTCAGCTTTCAGTTGAGTTTTCAACTAGAAAAAAAGTTGAAGAAATGGAAAAAGCTTGGGATTCATTCATTTTCTCTTTCTCCATTCATTTTCCCTATGTGAGATAAATGTGCACTGAAATGCTTTTCTCAAGAAACTAAATCCATTCACAATTCGCTACCGACATCAACATATCAGCTATCATATATTACACCCTCTGCCTCTGTCCTTTGGAAAAAAATCCTTGCCAATTGTAGACATCACATGTGCCTTGTCATATTAGAAGTGACGGAGACAAACGTGTATTTACAGAATTAGTCTGCCCAAGAGGAAACTTTTTTCGCGGAAACACTATCATCATCCCTTTCATCATCAATTCCAACCAGGAATGGCGAGCAATGGAACCCGGCACTTTTTACTACTTGTGATGTGCTGTAAAAACTTCCACATGTATACATTGATGTTCTTCTGATGCCTATCGCATAGTCACAATAGGAGCTTCGTGTTATTCTACAAAGATGCGATAACCATTCGGTATTCTCATATGAATGCGTCTAGCGTTTTTGTCTAGGTAGGCGTACTAATATATTCCATTGTATAGATTCCACAAGAGGTCATATCGATTTTCTTTTTGGCATTTCCGCTCCCACCCCCTTTAACTCCGTTAAAACTTTTTGAATAATATACCCTAGTTGAATAAGGTCACTCTCATTTTCTCTAGGCCGTATGCATCCAATGATGCAAAAGGCCGGGTGGGAAGATGCATGCAGTTTTTATATGGTTATACAGATATTCTGGCCTGACTTCGTTACACTCTTCTCATAACAGATTTTCCTTCTTTCAGTAGTCCTTTTGATACTCCTCCTCAGAAAATCAGCTATCTCCAAGAAAGTAACTTGGTACCACTTTCGAACTAAAGCAAGAGAAGAAGAAAGGAAAGGGAGAGGATCTTGACTTACAAGACTGGAATGATGGGCGGCAGCTCCGTCCCCTGTGTATATACTAAGTTTAGTGTAGTGGCAGCAAGATACACCAAAAAAGATCATAATCGTCATCACCATATCATTCCATTTTCTTTTCCTTTTCATCTCACTCTCACTTTCCCCTTCTCCTTTCACTCCTCATTTATTCACTTTTTCCTCATCTCTCAAAGGTCATAAAAAGGAGGAGAGTTGGTGGCCAAAAGACTGCATAAGATAACCTGTAATGCATGTGACTTTTGGTGACCTGGAGAAGAAAACCTTGTTTACTGCAAAGCTTTCTGCATGAATGAACCAAGAGGATAATTTTTTCCGCTAAAATGGTTGCTAACGTGTGAAGGCAAGCTTCCGCTTGCAAACATGGCAAAATCCAAAGCTAAACAAGAACAGTCGGAAGCAATAAATATAATATTCATCTGACCTCATACTTGCGTGTTGATTTATGCAGCTGTGGCACGACGAATGATGCTAACGGGGAAAATTTCCCCTTTTTACAATTCCAGTTCTGCTGAGTTGGTGGAAATAAAACGTGAATAACATATATTTGAGTTGATATTTTCCCTTTCAATGTATTTACAATGGAAATAAAACGCCCACAGTGGGAGTTCCAATGCTATGTCATAAGGTTGACAACAATCTAGCAATTCAACTCACCAGAAAATGTCGAAGGGCTTAAAACACAAAGGAAATTCATTGTCCGCGGACTTAATAGGAAAAATTGATTTGTACATTAAAAGTCAGGAAAAGCCTTGATCCCAAACTTACAATTTGTAAAATGTACTTCATCGACAAGACACACTGTGTCCCTAAGGCAGTCTCTTTGCTCTGACACGGTTTTAGATTTTTATTACCTCAGCACAGAAGAAGTAAAAGATCGGCTCCAGAAGAGATAAAAAATGACAATTGGTTGTTTTAGAACCAAAAATCAGCTACACGTACACACACACATCCATTTGATATTCTTGTAGACTCGCAGTTGTTAGCTGAAAGCCTTTTTATGACCGGGTTGATCCTTTGCGTCTTTTATGCATTTTTTTTCTTCTCCCTACCATTCTCCATTCTTGGAACGAAATGCATCGTGCATTGCAAGAGATTCGAATATATTATAGCGATTGGTCAGCAATTCTGAGGCAATAATCTGGGAAGAGGGTGGGTTGTCGAGTGACCAAAAAACTCCTTGTCTTTCTCCCGTCTTCCATGTTAGTATGATCGATACAGAGCCTTTTCTGACTTTAATGATTGGCTGGAAGTCGTTTAGCCTGGCAGTCTTTTTTCCCTATGCTTGTGAAGCATTGCACAATAGTGAGCCTTAGACATGGAGAATATATTTTTTTACAAGTATCCTCCTCCGTCCACTGCAATCTTCCCTGAAATGAGACGAAAGCAAGTGAAGCAAGCAAAATAAAGAAAGAGACACGGCAGCGGGAAGAGAAACGATCATTTTTATTAAGCTTCTTTCTCAGATCCCAATTTTTTTCCTTTTCCCTCTCTCTCTCTCTCAGTCAGGGCGTCTCACATTGCCACATGCATACATTCAGAGAGGATGACATGAGAGTGTGATGATACATATTCAAGCAAGAGTTTCTTTATATATATGTATGTCCATGTGCGATATCCACTTGATGTCCACCGGTGACCAAAGATTGCCTGGTTCTTGTGTGAGTGTGCAGGAAAGATAATGGTGAAGTGTAATAGCAACAGGAATGACTTGGAGAGCGTATATATAGCGCGTAATAAAAGTAGGACAAAATAGCGATGGCATCATTATTGTAAAGCAAATAACATAACATCCTCCTGGGCTTTAGTTTCTCCTCACTGAGACGACCAAGACAGAGAGAAAATATAATTCGTTACGAAAAATAGTGGACAAAGCAGAACAAATATATATAGCAACGTGAGTATCACACTCTACTACATGTATATGAGGGGAAGAGAAACGGGGTAAAAATTCGGATCAGCAGGAGGTTTACAGAATGAAGACGAAGAAGAAGAAAGGGAGGACAGCTGGTGTTCTTTGCTTTCTCTACAACTACTTGTCAATTCCCGTTGTTTGTATTTGCTTGTATGGAAGGGAGCCAGGGAGGATGTGAGTTTTTTGATAATATACTTCACAGGTCAACCCCAACTCAAATGCTTTCTTTTTACTTCAGCGACATTCTATTCCAAGAGAGAGAAAATAAAGCGCGACAGTATACTGACTGCATAAAAATGCTTGTTGTTCATACAAACTACTTTATACTTATACAATCCTCAGGTTAGTTTCCATTCCACTTTACAAGCTGAAAAGAAATTAGAGAAGGAAGAGAAAACGCAAAGATAGAAAGGATACAATTACGACCTTTTCAACTTGCCGTCTTATTTTTCCCTTTTTCTCCATCCCGTCGTGCCACAACCACTACCGCACGCAATTGGAAGAAAGATTTAGAGGATTTTTACGCCTTCAATTTACTACTTCAACTTGTTTTTGCTTAAATCTTGGATTTGTGGTTTTTACCAGATGTTCACTTACATACTGTGTTGTTTAATGCTTGGTGTAAATGGGGTGGTTTGAGAGGAGAAGAAACTCTGAATAAATTTCCAACCTGATGAAAGTAACTCCCTTTGATTCTGTTCTGGAGTTAACACTTGATCAAAATATCTTCTATGCAATATAGATTATTATAAATATACCAATTCTCTACCTTAGGCAGTAATTTCTTGCTAATCACTTTTGTGTTTCCTCTTTTTATTAATGAGTTGGGCCATATCAACTTACAATGTTAATGTAGGTATGTTGTTGGGTATGAGCCATAAATTAAAACATGCATGCTTATATATTTGTACTACGGTTTTATAACGCCCGCGCCCATAACGCTCCATCTGCTTAGTAAAAGATTTCTCCAGAGTGCTTGCAAGATCATTTCACTTACATCAAGTAGAGTTTTATGTTGCACCCCCTCCACATGAAAGACTATAGTTGTGCATGCATGTGTGTAGCTTTCATCCTGTTATTAATTGCAAAGTAGCAAAGAAGGGCAGAGAAATAATAAACCTCTCTAACCACTTACTTCTTACCTGGAAAAGTGGAAACGAAAACAATCGTAGAAAGAAGCAACCCTCTTCGGATGAATTTTTCAAAGATTACATCCAAACTATATCCTTTCCCGTGATACTCAAAGGAACACATGATATCCTATTTTCTTTCCACTTGACTTTCTTACGTGGATAAGGTGTCGTTCACAAAGCTTATAGAAAGCTTATACTTTCTCCTTATCATAATAGTGGATCCCTTGTCTTGTCTGGTAATACAGTCTAGTGATTTGTTACGTTACAAGTAAGAGTGGTATACTCTGAAATCTGTAATCAGCAACCTTTCTCCTTTTATTTTTGTCTTCATCTTCCCTCTCGTCAGTTGAATGGAGATGAGAGTCGTGTGATACTTCTTTTTCTTACTTTCCCAAAACCATCATATTTCATCTGAGGTTGTTCCTCTTTCCACGTAATAAAAGGGCGTACATTTGTACAGAGTTTATAGGGAGAAATGTTTTATTCCTTGGCTTTTCCTATACCTAATATATGTATTTATATCATTAGTAGCAGTAGTATTATATTATTGAGCTTTGATATACTCATTCACTTTAATTGCTTTTTGATATGCTTTTATGACTCTTCTTGCAGGAGAATTATAGAAATAGGGAAGATAAAATTTCCGGATATTCTATCACTACTCAACCATTCCTCTCTGCTCTCTAACTTCACTTCAAGTTGTTATTAGTAATTGTATTATGTTTCAAGACAGGAAGAAGAAAAGGCTACAATGGTGTATCGCGTTGTGAGGATACTTAAAAGGGTTTCCTTACTCTTTCAGACCTGTACAAGGAAGGATGCATGATCTGCAATATTTTCCTCTCTTGTTTTCGTCCACTGCTTCAGATTTGATCCAGCTTAACTGATGATGTGCTTTTACGTGTGAGTGTATGATTTTGTGTTGTGTGGAAGCCTTCTGTTCCAACTTCAAGTTGAGCATCCCATCTGTACCAACTCCTCTAGCAAAAGTAGCAGAACAGAGAAAAGTAATTTGACGAAATTAAATTGTGCTTTTCTACGCTCTCTCACTTATAGACGTACACTCACATAAGTATAACCACATCAATAAAATATTGCGGTTTGTTTCCTTCCGAGTCAAATCCTTTCCCTGGTATTGTTATTAGCTGTGGCTTTTAATACTTTTCTCGTGCCGAGCATATATATCTTAAAGTTGGAAACAAAAAATCCCTTTACTCACTCTCAAACTTTTACCTATCTTGATATTTACTCGTCACTATTACCTTCCAATTTGTTTTCACTTTCCTGGCTTCTTCGGAAGTAATTAAATGGTAAGTCACCTGCTTTCCCATTTTTCATTTAAAAGTTTACCTTGCGTGAGATATTCATTTACTTTGAGGAAATCCTATTTACGGGGAAAATCATTCATGTGGAGAAAAGCTTATTTTAAATATATTCCATTTCAGCTGGATCATCAAGACCTCATTAAAATTAGAAGTGTTGGCGTTTCTCTATTCAGCAAACCATAATTTTAAGCTTCTCTTTGCCTCTTGGAAGAAATTTGTTTTGAAGTAAATTATGAATAGAAAGTCATCCTTACTCAGCAACAAACCTTTTCTCAACTGCACTGGTGAGAAAAGGTCAAATGGGGTCATTAATTCGTAATTATCAGTTTAATCTTCACTGATGTAGATATGTGTGGAGTAGCAAACTGTAGGAGTTGTGGGATGTTGATGTTTGCTCTCTGTAATTATCACCATTATCGTGAACCAGGAGCCAGATCATAATGGTGGTAGCATATCAATTTATTTTGATTCCTGCTAAACTAGCTAAACGCTAATAGCTACCGGGAGCATGCTTCTGGATGTGTTCTTTAACGAGTTTGGGTTTTGTCACTGCCATGAATCACAACCGGGAAATTTGTAGTGGGATCTCAAGAGCAAAGATCTTTCTAAGGTTTTCCCTCTCCGGCTGGTTAGCCTCAGTAAATAATCTCAAGATAACTATCAGGAAGTGAGGGAACATTTACCATTTTCTCATATAGTACACCGTGAGAGAGAGTATCTCTAATAGAGAAGCGGAACATAAACAAACCAATAACATGCTTATCCGCTCCCGTCTCTCCATTTACATGTAACGCATGCTAGTCAATGGCTCGAGACGCATCTGTCTTCACAACTTTTTCTTCTGTATTTTCCTAAAGATTTTTTCTCCCTCATGTCTTCTCTTTTTGCACATTACAAAAAAACACGAATGAATGGGGAAGCATATACAATGTTCCATACGACCAAAGTCGCATTTTTTCTGGTTGCTCCTATTTTCAGTTTATTTTTCTCGTTGCTCCGTCAGTGCCCAAGAATCATAAAAAATAGCACGCAATATTATTGGCCAGTGTGTATATGTGTGTAAAAGAGTGCTCCCACTCCTCTTGAGTTACTACTTACACCGACTGTGCAAACGTAACGTAACGTAAGGCATTAGATTTATTTGCAAAATTTATGAAGGATCCCATATTACAAGCGGAGACTTTCCAAGAACCCGAAAAAAAATCCTGTATGTTTCGTTTCACATCCCAGCCCGCCTGCTTAGCTCACCCAGCAGTAGTTGTAAAAGTGGTGGCGGTGGCGGTGGTGTGGTGCAGTGCAGTGTAATCCACTCCTTTTACATGTATTAAGGCATCATAAATCTATTAAATTACCCTTTAACTCCGAAAAATCCTTTTTATACTCATATATGGCCAGCCATAAAATATGCTCTGCTCATTTTTCTTTTTTCCAAAATAATACACATATCCTCGCAAAATAGAAAAAATGGTGGGTAATGAATATGTATTCCTCTTGTGTTCCACTCACAGCCTTTCTATTTTGGGTGGGGGTGGGAATGTAATATGCAATGTAAACTTCCCGAGTTTTACACTCAACGACGGTTTAAAATAATCAAGCTGACTGGAAACTTTTGCACGCAAATAAAACCAGGGATGAAAAGGAAAAACCGCATTACACCACCAACCACGACTGTCAACCAAAATCATTCCGTTGGAGCCGAGAATCAGGATCATTAAAACCATCGAAATTTTATTACTCAATGTATCATATAAAATGAGATGGAAGTAGGGACGTACTCAAGTCATGGGCGAACATTAAGGTTATTTAATGTACCTATATTTATACGGGATGATGATGCATGACAATCTTGATATTGATGATGTTGATAATGCTCTCCATATTCTGCTGAGGGAAAAGTGCGTTCTAGCACGGCTTACAACAAAACTTGTAGTTTTATTACATGTAATAGCCCACATCGCTCTTTTTGCACTGGGATCTACGATCCCCTATATCCCACTAATAGCAGAGCTGTATTTTTCCATTAGCGTTTTACTATGTAAACATACGCGCACACAAACACGGAAAATACACTTTTTTCACAGGAATAGAATCCGAGGGTAATAAAAGGATAGATGAAAATGAAATGGATGATGGGTTGATATTAAAGGAGGACATGGGAAGTATTAAAAACTCTTGAAAATCATCAGCATCAGGAAAATCCCATTGGGATATAAACAAAAATTTGTGAAATTATACATGGCGGCTTTGTTGGCGGTGCACATTTGGAGAATACTCAAAGCATCCCATCAGATGGTGGCAATGTTTGCGAGTAAACTAATAGAAAGTGACTAACAAAGTTGACAAAGTTTTCTACCGTAATGACCTACACAGTAAATCGATAGAGTAATGAGTGTAATACAATAAAAATCTCCCTGAGGAAATTCTACTAGGCTGTCATAAAAGTATACATTCATTCATAAAAACGCAATAAGACTTATAACAAAATCATCAGCAAAACACCGGAAATTAGCTTTTACTAGCAAAAGGAAAATATGGTATATGTTGCATAAGCGAAAAAAATAATCGCATATTTCGTTTCAGCACATATGTCACGCAGAGGACACGATATGCTGAGAGAGATTCATATCGAAGAAAATGCACGAGAGGACACAAAGAATATTATGAATGTATTACTATTTATCATGAAATGTGAAGGGGATGTCGATTCCATATGTAACTAAATTACGGGTAGTTGTATGCATACAAGATCATATCAAGGGTGAAGAGAGCTCAAGTAATATGGCACGGAATAAGCTACACATTTATGATCGTGTTTATGGCCTTTTAATATTCTCAGAAAGGCTGCTAGTTGACAGGGTAAGTGGCTTTTTGCCACGATCCTGTGTACGCAGCATCTAGATGATTGCGTTTTCTAAAAGGAAGTATTTTACTATCGTTAAAGTGCAAAGGATTTCATTACGTTTTCATCTTGTAGATTGAAGATGGAAAGGATGGTTTGTTCATGGGAAAGTGTGTTTTCTGAGAGTAAACTCTGATGAGACAGTATTTCGCTTCATTAAATTGAATTTTGAGTGATAAACTCAATTTTTAACAAGGGTGAAGAGAGCTCAAGTAATATGGCACGGAATAAGCTACACATTTATGATCGTGTTTATGGCCTTTTAATATTCTCAGAAAGGCTGCTAGTTGACGGGGTAAGTGGCTTTTTGCCACGATCCTGTGTATGCCGCGTCTAGATGATTGCGTTTTCTAAAAGGAAGTATTTTACTACCGTTAAAGTGCAAAGGATTTCATTACGTTTTCATCTTGTAGATTGAAGATGGAAAGGACGGTTTGTTCATGGGAAAATGTGTTTTCTGAGAGTAAACTCTGATGAGACAGTATTTCGCTTCATTAAATTGAATTTTGAGTGATAAACTCAATTTTTAAACAGCCATTGTCAATTTAAAGATAGTATATGTATATCGGTATATGAAATTTATTAAATCTGGCAAGTGGATATGTATTTTCAAATTTGAGCGTCGTAGAAAGTTTTCTAGTTAAAGATTATTTGGCATCGACGTTTTGATGATATTACAGATCCTGACAAAGAGTAAGTATGCATAATTCAGGTAAACCTCATTGGTTAGCGGTTATTGCTTAAGTAAAGGGCAAACTGAAAAGTTTAAAGCCTTCTGTAAGATCTGATTATCAGCCTGAGTAAGACAAAAAGCTTTTTTAATTCCCCCTTTTTTGCGCATAAATGAGTTAACAACTTGTTTCCAACAAACAGCTGCTCCCTTTTGGAGTCGGTTTACCGTGGCTCGGGTTATGCTGCGGTGGACATTTCAATGAAAAGGCTTATTTTTGCGGGGATTTCAGTGGACGCATTATTGAAAGGTGTTACAGCGGTAGGAGCGTAGAGAAGAAAATAATGAATGGTAAATACCCATCCTTATTATGCTGCTCTAGGCAAGACTGCACAGGCAATGAGGCGACAAGGAATAAAAAGAGAAAGAAATGAGTTCCTTGCCCTTCCCCCTCTTTTCCTTCTTGCCTCCATCACCAAATAACTTATCGCCTGCTCACAGAACTAGCAACAAATGCATTTTCACTCGGCACCACAATATCCCACTCTTATATGATTCCTTCAGGAGATAAATTGTTTCTCGTTTTACTCCAGAGAAGGACCACCCACGGTGAGTGAATAGTTAAGGGGGAAAGTGGGTAAGTGAGATATAATATATAAAGTGGGATTTACACAGGATTCTCTCAAGAACCCTTATTCACATATATATATATATATTTACCTCCATTTAGAAAAGTTTTCACTGTAAACGAGAAGCGTCGAGAACCTGTACGAATGGCTGTGGAGTAAAACTTGATTGCACAAGGAAAGTCCCTCATACGCACACAAATACAAGTAGACATCCCTTATGCAATATTTTTACGCAAACCAACTTCACCACAAGAGAAAGTGAATATGTAATGGCACTTATTTTCAGTGGCTAATAGATCTACGTTTACGTACAAGAAATCTGTACTCGGTTAGCATAAGTGAAAACACTCCTTTTTCTCAAAAGTTTTAGAAATGGCATACAAAAATTTTGCACAACTTTTCAACTTTCCCCTTTTTCCACTTTGGCTTTCTCCTCCGTCCTGTTATGATTATTACTGTATACATAATGAAAAACAGACGAGAAAAAAATTGCTCTTCTTTGTGGTCTTTGTTGCTCCTTCAGTTGTTGCAGTTGAGCTCTAAACGTGGAAAGCTATTAGCCTCACATCTCTCCCTTTCTCTCTTGGGCTTTCCCGCTTTCTCCGGACAGAAAACTACAAGTCTGCAACTGTCCTTGTTTTTTCTGCAGAATACAGTAATGCCTTTTGACATTGCATTGTGTGTGCACCCTATTCTTATGATTTTTTTTGCTCCTGTCCTTCCGACTTTGTCTGTCTATTAGGGGAAAAGTGGTTGAGACATAGAGCCAAGTCGAGGAAGAGAACGACTTTAATACATACAAGAATGTGCTATTAGCCAGAGTGTGCTTTTCACTGCCTTGACAGTAAAGTGCAATGTATGAAAATGTTTTATGAGGTATTTTTCATTTAGAACGAGTTTCCAGAAGTGCTACTGGAGTTGAACTGTTGTCCAACTTTTGCCTCTTGTCTTGTCGTGTCATATCAAGTCAAGTAATGGGCAGTTGCGTTGTCATCCAAGGCAGATGGTTTCTACATCGTTGGTAAATGTACCAGGAGAGAAGGCCAAAAGCAAGAGGATCTAGAGCTTTTGTTGTGTCTTTGAATATATGTCGTTCAGCTTTTCAATGGGGTCTAGCTTGCCTTGTATCTTGAGAGTAAATATGACACTTTAGTACATAATTTGTGGTTGGCTGGCTATTAAATTACTTGTTTAGCGGCATCAATTCATATCAATTTAAGACTCAATAGCAACATGCTATGTAGTAAGCGACGCATGATAAACTGGGCAGTGAATAGATACAATGTACAATGCTGTAGTCTGTAGTACATCAGATAATTTGTAAACTTTTTAAAGGTAGGAAAACGGAAATACGTAAGTATGTTTATTTTAAATTTCAGATTCCTAGCCATTGCTGCCAAAAAAATAGTTCCGAAAAATATACTCGGAGAAGTTGCAAAGCCCAACCCACAAAGGACTGGACTAGATACCTGATTGTTAGAGACTGCATGGTTATTTGTGTATTACCCCATCATCATCTTCAAACAAGATACTTTCTATTTATTTGACTGAAAGGTAAGAAAATTTAGCAAAGGGAAAGAATGCCAAGGCAAACATTACCTTGTAGAATAAGCAACTTCTTGGTAATAATGTTTTCCATGCCTGTTTCCCATTTTCAATTGTGTAAGGAAAAAGTTGTGTGTACAGAACTCTTGAAATAAAACGGAATAAGCACACTTGCACAATAAATGTTTGCCAAGGAACACCTTTCCATGTTTGCTCACCAACAATCAATCATTATTAATGACAGGTGGAAACGGGTTGAGTTGTATTGTGGTGTTGTAATAACAGCCGCCGCTTATATTACTTACCAGTGTTCGACGAAAGTTGTGCTATTTTTTCGGCAATCGCTTCTTTCTCAAAGTAGTAAAAATCTGATGTTGGGCATACACGTATATTCAAGCTGTACTCAATTGTTTCATATTTCTGAAATTTCGACATTATTCATTCCTCCTCGTCCTAACGCCTACGCATTTGACGCTACGCGTTGTTTTTCAGTTCATGCATGCTTCAGGTCATAGCGGACTCGATTACTAATCGATCAGGTTCACGCGGAGAGTTATCGGTAAAAAAAAACATTTTCATGTTCGATTGCACACTTTAATTTATCCCTTAAAATAACACATTTTTGTAAATTATAAGTCTCGAAAAGTTAGCGAAACAACAAAGTTCAAGACTTTCCCTTCAACTCACGTTTTGACTTTATTTTTGCCTATCCAACCGATCCAATCTTGTAATTTTTAATCAACGAGAAATGATTTTATTATGCCAAATAAAGCGAAATAGATTATATCAATGTTTATCTAGTGGAAATTCCCCACACGTCGGGGTTATGAAGAAGAAGAATAGTTAAAAACATATATACAGCTTTTCCATTTCTACAAAACTACGAGCGAATCCGAATTGTGTTTGTTTGATTCATTATACTTATGAATCTGTCGTTGTTACTGTATTAAAAAACAAAAATGATGAGTCGATGCCTGTCAAGTTGAAAAGGTTGCTGTGGATAGTGTGGATCATTGCATTGCAAATACTCAGGACAAGACAAAGATGCAATGTAAAATATGTGTCATCATAATGGAGAACCAGAGCCAATGCATATCATACTACATAACAAAATCCGTGTCCCTGTGTCTGTCTGTGTGGACCGACCGGACAGAATACCCAAGACTACAGTATGTAAAGGGTATGCGGGTATCCTTTTCTAAGCGCATTAAGTTAGCTTAAAATAAAATTAACCATCTTTTTAAGAAGTGAATTTTAAATAAATAGATAATCCTTAAGAGAAGTGTAAAAGACGATTCGTTTTATTTTATCGTTCCATCACTTTGACTGTTCTATGAATGTAGGACATTTATTAGTTACAACCAGTTACAATTAGTTTCTGTGAGTGGTTTCATTTAGAAAAGGTAACCCGTTGATTTGTATCAGTAATTCTCAATTTCATAGGTGAGTTCAACAAGTAACGAAGCTAACTACTAAAAATATAACAAGTCATAATTTGTAATTGTCTAAATTGAGAGCTCAAGATAATTTTTGATACGAACCACCAATACTAACCCGTTAGTATCAGTAGTTTGTATCTGAAAAATTGTGAGGTTCAGATAATTTTTTGATACCAACCACCAATACTAATGCTACTACTAAATACTAATACTAATTTTAGATGATTAACGTATTGCACGCTCAGCGTGCATCCTGGCTTTACTAGTAGTATATAACTTGCTACCAAATATTGCCACATGCTCCTACAAAACTTACATAGTCTCGACTTCGACAAGTCCTTTACTGGTTGCCCAAAGCTGTCTCTGAACACACATGGCTTAAATAACTGAAATATTTGTTAACATAGCCAACGAGTTTTCATGAAGTGCCTACCAGATCGAATTATATCTACTTCAACAATTGTTTTTGGCAAGTTTTACGTTTGTTACACAACATACGTTATTTGTATAAGTTATGCATTGCTTAAATGCAATCAAGTAGGAAAAGGATTTTTGATAGCCAGTTTTTGTCTCATGTTCATGGCCTGTCGCAGTTGTCGAGATCAACAAATAAATTGGAAAGTAAACAAGGCGTATAATAAATATATAAATAAATATATTCAATAGGCAATGTCGTATTTCCAGAATATTTTTACACTTGACAAAATACATTTGTTTTTCAATTAATGTTGAGCTTTAGCATTCGGATCTTATGGAATAAACAAAATGTAGATGAAGTATACCTACGTGTATGTTCTCGTCTCGTTGAGTCAGCCTATTTTCATTCAGCATTATTAAAATAAAGTGGTATGTATGTTATGAATATTAACTATTGAATTGCGTACATACAAGTACCTAACATAAATAAAACTCAAAATGAGTATAGATTTACCGAGAACCGATTCTGCTACTGCTGAATTGAATTCAATGTGGTGAAAGTTTCATAACAGCGCACAGAAAGTTTATGTGTAAAATTGATTTTAGGAAAATATATTTTCCATGTAGGTCTCAGTTTTGAACTTATGCTTATATTAATTTATCCATATCTCAAACTCAAATTTCATTCTGGAATGCCTTTTGCATCACTAATTTCATGTAATTAATTATTCACACGTAAAAACATGTGAAAATACATGTCTTAAGCGTCTTCTATTTCCATATTATTCCGTTCTTTTTTAAATATATTTTTCCAAGTGCCATTATCTACCCAACTTTTGGGTTGCTAAATACATCCTCTGCTCGTGCTCATTAAATTTCCAATTGGTTTATGGCAAACCTTTTTTTCTCAAGAGCCCTTTTCAGATGCTATCCAACCAAAAACAGCTTTCTTGCAAACGTCAAGGACACACTCATCATGGAATACTGTTCCACACCAATTCATTCGTCTCCATTATGCAATCACATTTTTAACGAGTCCTCGGCTATTATCTTTTAGGTCAGAATTACATTTCAGTTTTAAGTATTTTTAGTAATGAAGGAAAAGTTTCTTTAAATAATTAAATTGAAAGAGATGCGACATGCGAGTGTATTATACCGTCAAACTTGCACCCTCATGCCATTTCACCTCACAACAAAATTTGTGCCTGCTTTTCGCATAATTGTCGTTTTAATGATGTCATTTGCACCCATTTTTTGTCCACTTTTCATTTATTATTCTTGGAATACTGACTTTCAAAAAATTTAAACCTCCTCGCATGCCCCAAAGCTGTTGCAGATTGTGTTAGACTTACCCTTGCGCAAAGTCTTTGGAAGGAAAACCTACATTGAGCTTCAAATTTTGAATACGACACCATTTAAATACGAAAGAAAGTAGCAACATGTCGTTCTCTATTCACTAGTAGAAACGGCAAACAGAATTCACATATTCTTTAACATACTTCACAAGGATTGTAGGGCACGATACGCATCATCACATTATATTCATTAGTATTAAGTATTGAAGACTTGAGACATTCCTTTGAATTCAGTCAGATTCCCAAAATAAACTACTATCACTTGCCATTAAACAAGTGTACAGTAACAACAAGTGACATATCAGAAGAGTATTACTCTTTCTTCGGGGAAAAGCCAACTCCTTGTTTTTTGGTGTTGAGTCAGCGTAGACTTTATTTTTCGCTTTTACCCATTTTTCCCGAAAATTTAGTTGAAGAAAGCTTTACGACCGTGGGAGGATAGTTGCTGAGAAAACGAAAGCCAACATAATAAAATGGGAAAGGATTTACGAAGGATTTACGGCCATCCTCAGACTGTATCAAGTTTGGAAGGAGAGAAAAAATGGCAAATAGCACACATCCCTTTCTTATAGCTTGATCCAGCGACCACACTCATTCTATGAAAAAGTATAAAGCTGTGAAGAAAGTCTGCGGTGAAGATACTCGCACTATGTGCATCCTATATTGTGTCACTTTTAGCTGTCTTGTAAAAAAAATATTTCCTCTGAGTCCCCCACAAAGTTACTACGTTTTAATAGAAAGTATATGACGAAGAAAAGATGAAAGTCAAAAGGTTTCTTCTCTCACATTGTCGAATGATTTGGGGAAAAGTGAGCTTTTATATGTTTAATACTGACAAAATAATGTTTAGTATTGGCAGCCCCTTAGTATTCTGTGGAGTTTGGATAACCAAGTTTTTTAAAAGTCGGCTAACTTTTATCGCTGGCACACTAAACATTTCTGTCCTTTCAACATTTCTTTTTCCTCCTTCCTTCAACTCCGACTTTCCCTGTTCTCTGTTTTCACAAGATAATGCACGAAATATGCAATCCACTTGGTGGAGTATTACATTTTGGTATGTAGGATATTACTTTACATACACTTTTTCAATGCCTAAGGGTTACTTTGTCTGTGAAGCCAACCTCACATTCAGCAAGTCAGATCAAGTTCCATACGAGAAAGACAGTGAAGAAAGTTTTCTCGTTTCACTTACAATATCACTTTTTCTCATTCCATAATGTACCATAAAGTATAATACGTAAGTTTAGGGTATTACATGGAAATGTCTTATATTCCGACATGAAAGTGTGTGTGTGTGTGTCTACTTATATCAGTTTTTATTCTCTATTGCCAGCCACTAACTTCAAAAGTGAAAATGGGCAAGGTCGGCGGACTAGCTTAAAAAAATGCTGTGCGTCCCGTGTCAGCGTGTAAAATGATATAAAAAAGTCTAGTTAAGTTTCCGCTGGAATAAAATTCAAGATGATAATTATAACGCAAATCACCTACTTTGTTATATTTTACAAGAGAAGAAAAAAAATCTCTGAGAAATTTCCCCTTTGCCCTTTACTTCCTTATCCATTCTTTGATTGGATATGATGACAATGATGACCTTAATGACACAAAAGTCCCATAAAAGAAAAGTATTATTAGCCATTATATGTAAGCTTAAAGGGTACATTCCCGTTTTAAATACACAAACGGAAAAACTTTTTGTTAAGAGGATCTTTCATGAAATAGCCATATTCTGTTTGTTTTGGATGAATGTTCAAACTCTGTAATGGCATAACTATCAAGACAAATTATTATTAGAGTTGTTGTGGGTGGATGGGAAAATAGGGCAATGATCTCATTTCTGGACAAAAAATATACGCAGCACTTAACGTAGCATGACATGCTGGCCAAAAAGTTTCCTCCTTTTACGTACTTTCTTTCCTTAATGCATGAAGATGCCTATTCTTGTCTTTCATTTGAAACTTTATATTTTTATTTGGAAAGCAAGCAAACATCACCGTCAACAAGAAAAGTTCTTATACTGGATATCCCAAAAGTAAAGTATATATATTCTTAGAAAGCCCTTACTGTGCATTTTGAGAATACCTATATAATTTTGAGAAAGCGTTACCTAATAGTTATAATAGCAATCAGGAGCCCAAAGTCTCCCCAGAGAATCACGTTAAATATAAATCTCTAATTCCCTTAATGCATGTTTTCTCATCCTTCTTCCCTCCTATGATTATAGTGGTGGTTGTGGTGAAATGTAGAATTGTGGATTAGCTCACACTTACACCATTAATCCTCAGTCAGTCTTTATTCAGTCTTGTTTGTTTGTTTTACTTTACGTCCGCGAAGAAAAGTTTAAATGAGTGCAAACAAAATAAGAAAGAGAATAGGAGGACATTACATGAGCACAACCAAAAGTTAGATGATAATGGGGTTGGACATAATATACATGTGTAATGTGTACTTTTCTACATGTTTCCACTTTCATCTGGTGGGCGGTGGCAATGCTTAAACTACAATTACAATCAGTGATATACATTACCCCAGACTGGAAAGTTTATATACATATATGTTCCGTTTAATTCAAGTCCACAGTTTGAGGGAAAGGATTTCCAAGAATTTTTGTTATTTTGTATTAGAGCAAAATTAAGACGTACTTCGAACAGGGAAAATGGGAGGGGTTGCAATGAAATGACTTGTTTTTCTTCTTCTTACAAAAAAACACTTTCAACAACAAAGTCAAAGTGAAAGCTAGAGTTTGGAACAAGAGGTACTTTTTGGAGAATAAAGACATGAATGAAACAAGGAATCCAAGACTGAGAATAATTATTGCTTTCACTTTTTGTCTCTTGCCTAAAGTGGCAATGAATATAGCCTGCATTTTCCGTTTCTACATTCCATAAAAAAGGTTGAGTAAAAACGTAGCAGTGCGTAAGCAATACTAAGCAAGCACTCTTTCCAAAAAAAATAAACTGAAATTGTTGAAATTCCTGGAGAAGTTGTTTTTGCGTACATTTTGTGGTCTGGTAAGTCTCAGGGTGTGTAAGAGGCTCTTTTTTCAGTGTCTTATTAGACCCTCTAAATGTTTGTAAAAGAGGGTGTCTGAAAGAGAGAAAAAAAGTTTCTCTTAGACCCTGCTTTACATGGCTTTAGGTAATGACCCTTCTCGAAATCCTTTTCTCTTTGAGCAACCAGTATAAATTCAGCCAAGCGGACCGACGTAATTTACCCGTTTATTATTCTTGAGAAGAAAATTCGAAAGGGGTATAGGGTCACATTTCGGTACTTGTGAGCTACCTTCTTACTAATATGACCATAGTTGGGCATCCTATTGTCACTAATTTTACATTAAAAACAGCTGCCTTCTTGAGACACAATATGCTAATTGCTTGGGTTTAATTCTTTCCATGGGA
Source organism: Sinodicranocentrus sp. ZH6 (assembly GCA_027743935.1). NCBI lineage: Eukaryota > Metazoa > Arthropoda > Collembola > Entomobryomorpha > Entomobryidae > Sinodicranocentrus > Sinodicranocentrus sp. ZH6. Next base: position 28,153 of record JAHZNA010000395.1, read on the forward strand.
GGAGAAAACTGCTACTGTTTTCAGTTATTTGTGTTCAACACTTCGTATCTACCAAACTTCAAAAAAAGAATAGAATCTCGTTTGGGTAAAGAAACAAACTTTTTTTCCTTTATTCATTATTCTGCCTCTCTACCTTGTCTCACAAAACATTCTCAAGAAGGTAAAATTCTCACGTGGTAAAAGTGCTGAGAGTTTTAATTTATTTTTTTGAGAGAAAAATCGAGGTGTAAAAAAATGTTCACACAATTACCCCCACCAGCATGCGCACAGTTGATAGGACTCCTATGATAATTTTAAATAATCAAGTGGATTCCGACGGGAATGTGAAGATTCCAGATAGATTTACGAAGCAGAAGCCCTCCTTGTGTTGCGCTTCGTCCTCTCAAATTAAGCAAAAGAAGGAAAAATGGAACGGAGTGGAATGGGCTGTTTAATTGCTTCCATGAGGCAATAAATTTTTCAAATGTCCCTTAAATCTCCTTTGAGCTTGATAAATTGAAAGAAAAGAAAAGCATGTATATTCTCGCACATATACACAAAGTTTGCATCTTCAGCAAAGGAAAAACTCTTGGATTTACTTATCAAAAGAAAAGATGGATGTAATTTAAACGTGCAAAGCTGTAACTCCTTTTCACAAGAGTCGTTCGTGCCGAAGGCGTTAAAACTTCTTTCGGTCATTAAAGAACTTCCTGGAAAGGTAGAGATACATTTGCCGGTACTAATCCCATTATTTCAAAATGTGCCCTGATAAATTAAGCGAGCGTAAAGATTGTCTACTAAAATTTTCTTTATGTTAGCACCTGGATAAAAGTTGCCGGAAGATAAATTTTACAGAAGAGACCATTCAATATCCGTTGGTAGATTTTTCTTGATGAGAATTTTCCAAAAAGTGTTATATTCTTTGTAATCGTCTATAGTTTACACATCACAAGTCTGATAAGCCAGAGGAGGAAAGAACTTGTGTGCTAAATGCATACAAGCGTGACGGAATGGAATAACTAAAGAATGAAATGGATTCTTGCAGAAATGGACGGTAGTGATTGTGAAAGGGTTTTAATATCACTTTTATTACTGGATTTATTGTCCTTATGAAATGGAAATGGTTCCGATAACATTGTCAGTGTATCGGAAGAAAGTTGTAGCTTTCTGTGATGGGATGATATTCAATTTCAGAAAATTGAAAACTGAAGGAAAAGTCGAGCAGGGAAGTACTATATGGCGTTGATGAAAACGAGTATTACTCTTTGAATTATTTCTGCTCCCGAGATAAAGAGTTTTCCATGAAAGCAAAGTTTTCATCTGAAAATTTACAAAATATCAGCACTTTTCACTTGGTTAAACTTTGATCTCGGGGAAATTGCATTTTATGGTAGAAACGTTTATAGCAACGTTACATAGAACGAAATAACACCTGCTTGGCAAATGGAGACGTAGCAAAGAACCTGAATGACCTGGCATGCAATATAAAATACTCTGGAATCAGAAAATGCATTATCTTAATAGATAAAACGCTTATGCATGGACNGGCATGCAATATAAAATACTCTGGAATCAGAAAATGCATTATCTTAATAGATAAAACGCTTATGCATGGACAATTGACAAGCATTATAACAAATCTTTGGACATTAAACGAGACGACCAAACCAAACGCCAAAGTTAAAGTCATTGTTTTATCTTAAACGAATACTTTCGAATGGTAGATCTTCTTAAGAAGCCGTAGTACTCTTTTTATGTAACGATACATGATCTCACCTCTGGGTCCACATAAGATGTTAAAATATAAAAACTTGAACAGTGCATGCATACGGAAATCTGATGATCTACGGTTTATCATTTATTATCAGTATCATTAGTGTTATCATTCCATATATTATGTTCTACTTTGAGGAATTTCTGTAAACATAATAATATCCTGTGCTAAGTAAATTTTACTCGTGCAGGATTCGAGAACTGTGCTATTTCTTGGAGTCGAAATAACACCAAAAAAGTATTTCGGATGGATCTGATCTGAAAAGCAAGTTAAGCTTTGAAGCTTTGGGCTGCTGAATGATCATCAGGAAAGCACACGATGTGCCAAAAAGGCCGATTGTTAGACATGAGTAACAAGAAATGTCTTTCTTTCAAAGATTTTTTTAAAGCGATAGGTAGTACATGCCCATTATATCTCTGTTTAGGGTAATCTTTTTAACCAGGAATTATCTCTTTTCATGCTTATAGTTGGGAAACATGTTTTATATGTATATGTACTTGAGAGACACTTATGCATGACACATTAAGCTTCCTTTGAATGTTCTAGAAAGTAGAACCATTTAACTGTAATGAAGTACAAATTTCAAATTTACATAGCTTTAAAATTCCTTGAAATGCAAATTATTTTGATTTTATCTATAATATTATGTGAGCTGGAGGGAGGTAACATAAAAATTATTTGTTTGTTTGTTACTTTGAAGTATAAAATTTTGAGAAATGGGCAAAATAAATTATATGCGAATGCTGCATTCTGCATTCCTACGATGAAATTGGCCCGCGAGTATTTCTTAGGAGTTTGAATGACAAAGATTCCTACGAACAGAGCGTTATGTTAACATCAATGTTTTTTACGCATTCTAGTAAAAACTGGCTCAAGGACAAGTCTGACTGATCAGAATTTTAAATCACACCTAGAAAATAGAAAAGATAATGTGTTTCTTCTACTTCGCATTTCAGTTCAAGTTCAATTATTTAAATGAACTGGTGCACATGACATGGCAAGTACATAATACTCATTTTATAATGTAAAAGTATTAACACAGTCAGTGGAAGTTGAGATACATCTAGAAATGGAAAAGGTGGGAGGGAAGAGAATATGTAATATGCTCGAGCTGGTTTTGAAAATTTTCAGAAATTCATGCATATCAACTAACACAGTCAAAAGTTATGAGTTTCAACTGACAGATTGAAGTTTATAAAGATGGATGAAGTATGAGAATCCGGAGATGACTGGTTTCCATTTCTAGCTGTGAAGGCACGTTGACAAACAAGTGACTAAAATCATATATTTAATATTACTCTGTATAAATGTAAATCACAGTTGGTCCTCGTTGTATAGTATAGATAATAAAAAGACCATCATGAAGGTCGGCATACATTTTAAAGGTACAAGACTACTTGATTTTCAAAAAAAATTGCCCTTGAATTTATCCATGTAAATTTGAAATTGAGAAATATTTGCATATACTATACATTGTAGGGATATGTCACATTGCGCAATATAATTTGACTAGTATGATAGTATGATTTACGTCTTAGAATTTCGAAACCATCGTCCTTGACGGAGTCTAGGAAATGTAATTTGTGCCCCATGTTTTCCAGACATTGAATTACTATAGTTGAATTGCTCGCGAACAGTTGAAGCTCTACGGCTTCATTCGTAGCTTGGGGGAAAATCGTTGAATGAAGCCATGCATTTATTCTGATGTAATGTAATTATATTTTCCATGTTCCCTTTCGCAATTATATAACCGTTTGATTTTGTTCTATTCTATCTCATACCAGCAAATGTTTGAAAGCTTTTTTATAACAGTGGCAATCCAATTAAATTTTCCATGCAAAATCAACATTTAGCTCTGCCATTCCGACATGACATAAACAACAATATTGAAAAAGTAAGTGTATTAAAAGTAAACATTTCGATACAATGCAAACATATATCAAAACAATGTTCTGCTAACTAGCTGTCCGCCATGATATGGCAAATTCGTTAATGAAAATGTATTTGTTAGCGAGGCACTAACTGCAAACAAAAGATAACATAGTAGTTTTCCCTGTACTGGTTCCCCGAATAATTAATTCCCTTTTGCGTTTTTTCCACAGTCTTTAGTAAGTGTAAAAACATTCTTTCAGTCTACAGAGTAGGGCGTTGGTGGTCCGATAGTAGGTCGTGACGAGTGACGAATAATAGCTGAAGTAATAAAAAACAAGAGTTAATGGTGACAATGGGATCGTTCTCTCTACAACTTTTGTCGCTACTTGTGTCATCGTCATCCCATTATTTTCGCCTAGAGATTACACCAAACTATGTTTTCAACAGCTAGAGAAACTTATTCACCTCCAATTTATGGCTTCAGTTCTACAAAACAGTGAAAAACAGTTCTTTCCGTTTGTACAGACAGAATAACAAGAAGCATGAGAGGTTGGCAGTACTTTAAAAGGATTTTTATCACTAAGAGGCAATTCTACCATGATACTTGCATAAAAGTTTCCAATTGTGCTGGGAATTCACTGTTTAGTGGAGCACACAACAGACCGCTTAACTTGGCAGACTCTGTAGACTCTCTTTTCTTCGGCATTTTAGTCGTTAATTTGTGGAATGAATATTGAATCTCATTCGGCATTTTATTAATACTTTGACCTCACATTGAAACAACTCAACAAAAAACACTTTATCATCAGCTCACAACTGTACAAATCATGCTATTTATTTAAAATAATTTTTACCTTTGGTGCCGAAACATCTCTAATTTCCCAAACAATTTTACCCTTAGGATTTTTTCGTTTAAGTAGTAAAACTACCATGTTGAGCTTTCTAGCCTTGTTTTCAACCAATAATACTCATATCTTTGGAGTGCCCACCAACTTAGGGGTTTACATAAACATTTACATTTTATTGTGAGTGGGAGGCTCCAACATAAGAAAAATCTGTGAGTGGTAGAGCAGAAGCATGCAATTTCCAATAAATCAAAGAAACAAGTAAAGTAAGCAAGTAAAAGCAAACGTATAGTAAATAATAGGTTGTCTATTCCCCTGCATTATACTACACTACTTTTACACACCTTTGGTAATGTTTATCACTGTGAATAGTCTTTCTGCAAGCTGTAAACCGAAGCAAGCACTTTCGCACATTTTTTATGCTGGCCATAAAACCAAGAAAGTTGATGGAAGGAACTATGATGGGAAAGGTAGCGTGAAAAACTCGTATGCGTCCAATATGTATTCGTTATAAAGACACGTCAAACAATAAGTACACAAATGGTATACCATACATACGTATGCCTAAAAGTTGACTTGAGACTTGACTACATTACATTTACGGTTATGAAGTTTTGTAACGGGCAAGGTAAAAGTGTGTGAATTCAAGAGAAAAATAGACGGTAAAGTAAAAATCTTCTCCATGAGTTGTTGAATGATCCAATACGTATGATCTAGTGTAGTTAAGAGATGGAAGGAAGAAGTTTCCTCAGCATATTTATTTTTAGACCCATTTCTTTGAAATTATACGAGCAATCGGAAGTCAAGGTAAAGAGAAAACAATGTTAAGGCGGGAGAAATGAATATACGACCCATGAAATAAAATGGGTGGAAGTGGAAATGTCTGTATTTGTTTTATAGTTTCGTAATGATCATTCATGAGAATGAGAAACAAGATGTCTTGCTTGGCATCCGCAATGCCTAAAATAAGAAGGAAATTGGAAATATTGTGGAGGGGGTTGATCGGCGTTACAAACGCTGTGTGCTTTGCCATTGATAGGAAAATATGGGAAAAGAGAGAATTCTGTTTTCTTGTATTTGATCAAAAACATTGTAATAATAGAATTCGTGAGAAATGGCACGTGTCTTATGGGCTTCCTTTCCGAAAATAATTCCAAACTATTATTCTTACTGCCCTTTTCTCCCACAAGCTTCAATTCCGAAATTTGAAGAGAGATTGGGGATACTCCGCTTGCAAGCAATATTGCATGCCTCATGCCTTTATATACCTCTACCCCTGCTTGGTTGAATAATGTTTCCGTTTATTTAACATTGAATAAAAATGTTATTGTTGAATTTTTAAACTGGCCAAACTTCCTATGAAATATGAGCTTATACTCCGTTGAGGATTAGTAAATGATAATTTTTGAGGGCAGAGAGAAATTTCAAATTCGGCCAAAAAATAAGTAACTAAATATATATAAATAAATTTTTGTATGATTTGATCCTATAGAATCCCAATTCCCAGGTACACCTTGACATAAACAACACCGACATTTTTTATTCGGAAAGAAAAACACTGGTTTTCATTAGTTCTGGTAGAAAGCACAATAGTTTTCGTTCTCAAAATAAAATAACAAACTCATGATGCAACTAACTTCAAATATATTGAAAAGAACAAATTAAAGGATGCCAATGCATTCTTCTGTAGATAACAAAGTGGTGTGACTTCACTTGTAAAATTTTTCTCTCAAATCTCAATGGGATTCCATCAGCAGTTCATATTTTTTTACTATTCCACAGACTTGTCGGGGTGGGCTATGGGTTACCCTTCTTGTAGCAAAGAACCAGTTTGATTATTACAGTTCGTCAGGACTGATATTGACTCCCTTGAGATTTCTCGGGGAAAAGAAAGTAGTTCCTTCATGCTATCATGCACTTCTACTAGATTATTTCGTTGAGGACCAATAAGTATGAAATCCTGAAGGAATGTACGTATCTTCGGAGAAAGTGGACTTGTTTGTGGAAAGTACCGGCCAGCGCAAATAACACCGACCAGTATATGAAAGGATATCCATCCACATCTGGAGAAAGAGGTGTATTGTATACTGTGTATGTACTCTTCAATACACAAACTGGAAATACTAGAAAAGTTCTACTAATAGGTACACCAGAACAATTCTAGTTTCTCCGTGACTTTTACTCTTCCGCCAACAGCAAAAATGCCAACAAGTGTTATGTTATTTTATATTACCGCGCAAGAATGTTCCTAGCTACTTACAAAATACTGGCATTTCTGAACGAAAGCTTTTTACGAAGCTGATACTCTTATTCTTGAGAGAATTGTGTTAATATTGCAAGACATGAAATGCTCAGTTTGGATCTTTCACTTTCACTTTGTTGAAGCTGATATCGAATTTTGTTATTTTTGCTGATATTGACGTGCGTGCTTGGAGTATTGAAAATCAAGCCAATATTGTATGGATTCTCCAGCTATAGAGCTTTTTCAATAGTTTATCATCTATAGAACTAGTTACTGTACAGCTTGAAAACTAAAAACAAGAAGAATATTATAAGACGTCCTAAAAACGATTGATAAACTTGACTATTTATATTTTGCAAAAAATTGCCGAGTCTTTCACTCGACGCAATCAATTGATTCGCTTGTTGCAACGTGATGATAATTCTAATATTACTCTCCATTTTTAAGTACACGGCTACAGTTGGCAGTTGTATTATAAAATCCATAAAATGGCTTACCAGTGAAAATTACCGAAGGTATGGTTAGTATGGTATTGATGCTATACCTGGCTAGTTCTTTAAAATAACGTGTTTTATTATCTTTTACGGTGCTTGTTTAACGGAAAATCAAATTACTATATAGCTATGATTTATGGAGAAAGAAGAACACGAATTTATGGAATTGGGAAGACATTCACAAGCACAGGTGCAACAAACAATAGAACGTGGACACTTTATAATATGCAAAACTCTAATAAGATAAAGCGAATTTGAATAATACGAGATGCAATAATAGCATGCGGAACTGAAAAATATCTGTATATCTCTGAATACAAATTTTAACCATGAAAAGAAAATGCACGAACAAAATACTGTAATTTTCTGCGAATACATTATGATATTTCCGATTTTGTGTTTGTTGGGTGGTACAAGAAAGCCAAAGTTTGCAGTTTCATATCTTAAAAAGCAAGGTCAGGGAGAATATTTCGGTATGGTTGCAGCTTGCAGCCTGTAAGAAATGCATATTCTATTGTGGCAAACAGTTTATTTTATATCCCCTATTCTTACTGAAGCTGTTTGAATAAACTGATATTCTGGTAGGAGGAGGATTTACGTGGGGTGAAAAATTTAGAAAATGAGTTATTACCAACTAATCTTCATCCTTTTTCTGCTGCACGTCTAGGAGGTGCTCTGATATTGGTTCTGGTTTGGATATTTGGATAATTTACCAGTACCAGCACCAGCGATTTGCCAATTTTTCTTCACTTTTCCAAACATAACTCTTAAGGTAGTTTTAGGATTTCAGTTCAGTCCATGATATTTTCTATTAAGTTAGTACATGAACTGTATTTGCGATGCTCAACTTTTCATTTTAAACACACGAGTATTGGTACTTTTGTAAACAAGACTTGATTTTACCTCGTCAATGATAGGAATTATTTGATATTTGCAACTACGTCTATGTTGACATAGACCTTTCTCAGTCAAAAACCTGGAATACTGTTTAAATAAGTGTTTAGCAAAGTTGTTTCATAACGTAGGTCCACATACATAAGGAGCATGGGTTTTACGGACATAACTTGAAAACTGTCATCTTCTTTACAACACACCAACTTTAAAATATCTTTCGAATAAGATATTACTCACTATATGTTAACATAAGAAAAAGTGTCGAATTTTAAATATTTACTACGTGATCTTTGACCCCAAGTCGCTTATCTTGAACTCAAGAAGTCGTTTGCTCATATGTATCAAATACAACAAACAGAATTCAAACATTCGAAGTAGTTCCGGACTCATTATACGAACAAACCATCGGACAGAGTATAGTTGTAATAATACATAACCTACATACGCAGTCTGTACAAACATAAATTGCAAAAAGAACTAAAACAGCTCTAACAAATTCAGCTTAAATTTTAAATGCAACACGTTATTTCCGCTCGCAGTGCATTTAATATTTACACATAAACTACCACAAACTTTACATCAAAGCACAACTGCCTGTTAAGTTAAATGTACGACTGTGATCTTTCAAAGGAAAACGTAATATGTAAGCCTTCTTCATGTCTAGTATACTTATACTCGTATATTTATGGTTTAAGGAATAGGCTCGTGGTTGGATGACTCAAACACAAAGCAGTTCCCTTTGAACTGACAATCTCTCTTTGATCTATAGATTGTTGATCGATACAAAAATAGAGCTACAGGCTACTACAGGGCACCCTAATATACAAAAAAATCTTTTTAAGTTTTCAATTCAAATCCATCCATTCATACTTATACTTGTAAATATGAGCGTGTTTGAGATCTCGGCAGTTGTTTTGTACCTTTAGTCATATAAGCAGTGCCGCAGTGCACAAATTTTCATAGAAATGGCATCAAATGAAAGCTGGGGTCAGAACAGAAGTGTAGATGGCTACTTACTTTTTCTAAAAATTAACTCCAATTAGTTTTAAAATCCTCTTTATTTTTTTTGTAATGCATTGTGAATGGTGGATTTCGTAATACAGATATATAGCAAGTGAAATCGATATCTTGCCTATGCCTAAACTGACTGCACTGCAGGTTTATTAATAAATGAGGGCAAGAATAAATCAATTATACCGAAGTAATGTCGTCACCTGTAACAAAGCGTTGAATAAAACATTTATGCAACAATTCATGCATTCGAGAATGTGACGGAACAAAACATTCAAAATGATGGACTAAACCCCGAATTCTTCGAACTATATGCCTAATTAATGAGG
>JAHZNA010000396.1:0-11060 GCA_027743935.1 Sinodicranocentrus sp. ZH6
TTGATTTTTCTTTTGCATTATTTAATAATGCAGACAATTTTATTCCTGGGTTATATCCAAAATTGCAATCCAGTTGTAGTCTGAGGTAATTTCTCAAACGTGTTGTTACTGGGCCCATGTATGGTAAAATTAATCGGATCTTGTTTTCTTCTTCGCTGTTTTCCAGATTTTTATTTATTGTCCAAGTTCGTGCTCTCTCTTTCATTCTTTTTATTCTTTCGGAAATTAGACGATGAGGGTATCCATTTTGGTTGAGTTGATTTCGTATTCCACTCAATTCTTCTTTTAGAAATTTTTCATCACAAATAATTATTGCTCGAAATACCAGGGAATCCACAACAGAAATTTTGTGAGCCATCGGATGATATGAATTAAAATTTAAATAGCGTCCAGAGTGAGTCTTTTTCCTGTATACTGTCCTTTCCACTATACCAGTATCCAATCTGTGTAGCATAACATCCAAAAAGGGTAGTTGATGATCTTTCTCTGATTCACAAGTGAATTGAATGCTTTCTTGAATATACAAAAAACTTATTTCCTTACGTATACAAATTCTGGTCTTAAATTACTCCAGGTGCAGGTACTGAATGCCAATAAAAGTAAATCAAATTCAAGTAGTTAATGACATATACTAACATTAACATTATTCTTCTGTATTGTATGCAGAGTTTTAAGACCTATCCGGTCAAGGGGGGGTGAAAGATATTTGGCTGAAAATTTGTAGTCAGGTGCACTTTAACATGCATATAGATAGATAGATAGATCAATTTTATTTACGTGTTTACAGATATCATTTCATACAAAAATGTTCTTCACTCAAAGATACCGTTCTAGAGACCCCTCCGCTTACAAAGGTTCAACCATTCAGAAATTTTCTAGCGTATTAAATTGTGTTTTTCTCTGAATATAGATCTTCAAATTAACCTTTACGCATCTAGAAATTTGTAATCTAGTTGTTTATCAGTAGAACCGTCCATCGTCAATACGCAATTTGTATTCAAGTTGGGAACTACCATGGCTTTAGTTTCAATTCTATATTTTCATATTAATTTTATTGGTTTTGAGCTAAATATTTTGTAGGAAATCAATCAATAAGTATTATCAAATAAACATAGATACAAATATTATCCAGTATTCAATGATACATAAGCCAAAGTTGTAAGGGAATTTTTGGGATATCGATATAATAACTACACGGTAGTTTTCTCCTTATTCATAAGCAGCTTATATTTATACATGCAGTCTTAATGAGTTGCAGTGAATGTTTAGCAATATTTCTGAAATTACTTTTCACGTAACCTTTCTTTGCTTTAGTATCATTTCATTATAAATCGTCAAAGATAAAATTTTACGTGTTTTAACAGCTTTCGTGAATTTGATGTGCATAAATAGTGGTGTAGTAGTGCCATGAAGGGATTAATGAAGAGAAAAAATTATTTCTATCAATTCTTTATTTATTTATTTACTACTAAAACACTCAATTTTGCAGCAATTTTTTTTGAATGATACAATTGACATAAAGAAAGAATTTCTAGAGAGTAGAAGGTTTTCCTGTAGCAAGCATACAATATCCCCTTGATGTTCGTGTGAATCCCGGAGTGCAAGTGCAAATTCCTGTCATTTGGGGCAAGTTGCTACGGAAGGAATTGCAAAAGGCGTGTTCGACACATGAGCCATCGCCCATTTCCAGAGAGCATTTTGTTCCAGCCCAACCTTGACATTGCATTGATTCCTTGTTGTAAATTTGGGTGTTTGGGTTGGAACAATCGCATTTTCCACTGCTGCCACATTTCAATACCTGCCACGGAATCGCAGCGAGTTGAACTTAGGTTGTGGGAACAGTTCTCGCCGTATGCTACTTCGCAATTTCTTTCAACAGGAAGGAAGCCAGATTTGCAACGACAAACTTGAACTCCTTCTCCGTCCGGGACACATTCGGAATTTGCAACACAATCATTTGAGGTGCTGCAAATTCCTTCGATTAAAGTAAGACATTGCTTCAAGTTGGCATTGTATTCTTGATGGTCTGCATTGGGACATCTGCACAAATTATTGTCACAAATGAAAGGGGAAGCGCATATCTTTTCTTGAGTATTATTTCCAGATCGGAATGTGTCACTGGAGCAAATCCCGCCTTCTTCAACATAGCATTGGCCATTGCTTCTTACTTCATCATTTTGACAGACACAAATGTCATCCTTACATTCAGCATTGGAGGCACATCCATTTCTACATGGCTTCCCAACTTTTCCAACACAAACTTTAAAAGTTGGATGGAATTCTGTTTCATCATCACATTCACAAGTCCCATCCTTACAAACTAACAACGATATTACAGATTTGTGTCCACTTCCGCCTTTAACAGAACTGTAGGCTTTGCAAGGCACAGTTTCCGAGCATGCCTCTCCAAATTCTGGATTCTCTTCACAATTCCCAGTTCTCTCTGGATGAAAGCCGTTATTGCACTCGCATAAGTTGTTAATGTCGCAAGACGCATGTGATCACACATCTCTTCCCACTTCCTTCAGTGTCATGACATGATTGTCCTAAAGCAGGCACACAAGACTTTTGTTCAGGATCGTAAACTTTGTTCAATTTACAGTCACAAAATTCGCCAATTTCACAACCAATGTCAATTGAAGGACACAGCGAGTTTGGAACTTCCGGGTTGCAGACACATCTTCTGCTGGTACATTTGCTTGTCCTAGTCTTAACATCTGTGTTGTTTGAAGCTTTGACAGTGACAGTGTCCCCTTTACNCGTGATTGCAAGCGTCTCCAGGAGAGCCTAACCTTTGACATATTCTATCATTCGTTTGGAAATAGCCTGGAATACAAGTGCAGTGGTAGTGCGTAGTAGATGACCCTCGAAATGTGGAAGTATGGGAAAATTCACATGTTGCTCCGAAAACACATCTTGTAGGATTGGGTTTGTCGTATGTAGTGCATGGGTAGCCTGCTACGGTTACACAAGATAAGCGATTCTTATCAAAGATTGAATAGGGTTTGCAGAGACAAAGTCCTCCAGAGCAGGTGAGGGAAGCTTGTCCGTCACAATCTGATGACTCAATACAGGCTTCGCTAAACGAGGCTTTTGCCATTGCCTCAGAGGAGATTAAAATTAAGGGGAAAATTATCACAAGAAAATTATTCATTTTAATAAAAATATTTGGTGGTCAAAGTCAAAATAAGTTGATTAAAAGGCTGACTGTTATTGAATTTGAATGTCTGGTTTCATTCCGGACCTGATGGATTTTATACCAACTCAGGTTTGACTTGAGAGAAATATTTGGATACGCCAAAGAGAATATTTTAAACAGACTGCTCGACTTTTTAAAAAGGGAAAATGTGCAGATTTTTAGTAACAGTTGGATTTTGGACAATTTTTTGTTTACACAGCCTCAAAGGAAAAAGCCTCTAGAGTGGATTAATATGATATTATTGTAAAGATGTATGCACCATACATAACCACTTGAATTGAGAGGAATTCAGAGGATCAGCGTGAAAGGGTTTTCCAAGATGGCTCATTATAAAAATTTATCGTCAGTGTCAGTCATGAGATGAGTCTTGACGCGATATGGTTTATGTCAATGTATTTGTGATAATGTATTAATAGAGGTGATGTTACTATTACATAATATGGATGATATCAAGTAAATTCATAATATGAATGTTCCATTGAAACTTGATAGATCAAATGTTGAACTATGATTGTCTAAAATAACGTATATTTCTTTTATATCAATGAAATTAAGCTACCAATCGATTGGATAATCTTGAAGTGTCATGTGTAATCATCAAAATTGGCCATAAAATTATACTCAATCTTAACTACAACCTCCTCTTGAGTTTCGTGTCTAATCTGGTCCACAAATGCAGATTATTGTCTGTTGAGGAAAGTTACAGCGGACTGACTTACAAAAGCTCCTTCGTAACATCAATCGTCGCAGTATAATTCCTTCGCATTCATACTTTTCAACTCTGCCACATAATATGTTAATTCGCCATTTCGTTCAACAGTTTTGCAGCGAAAAACTAGCACTCATTCCCCATCAGGGACACATGCCGAATTTAAAATGCAGTCTGCTAAGGTGCTGCAAGTGACTTCTATCAAAGTAAGACATTTTAAAAGTTGGCATTGCATTTTTTGATTGACTGCACTTGGACATTTGCATTTATTTTTGTCAAAAACTTGCCTGGTTAAAATCTGTAAAAAAGGTCAAATAAAAAAAATAATTTAAGCAATAATAATGACATTATCCTCTTCAATTCAAATAGCGTATGCATTGGATTTTTGCTGCTGATTTCAAAAGATTGAAAGACCTTTCATAAGAAATCTATATTCACCATCCCATGAAAAATATTAAAACTTTATTATAATCTAAGAAAATCTACTAATAAATGGTTATGAGTTGAAATTGCTCAAATATCTTGGTATTTAAAAGCACAGCAATTAAAAGTTTGTAAACAGATTCAGTATAAAGACAACCAGAAATACTAATCGAAACATTTCCATTATGGTGAAATTATTTATTGCACGTGCATTTCAATTTCAATAGTAAAAAAATCGAAGGAAAATTCAGAGGAAGGAAGTTTCAAGGGTTGACATATTCATAAGACATATTTTCAAATACATTCGGCATTGAAGATACATAGTTCATAGTCAGTATCTTTAGTGGTGTTCATATTCCAGCAAATTAGCAAGCAGCATTTCCAGAGTTTTCGTTTAGAGTAATTGCGCTGTCTGCTGAGTTCTTTTGTTCCAAAATTTTTGACCTAACGCCAAGATATTTTACAAATGCATTTCACTGCACAAAAATACCTCTCAAACACCAGCTATATATGAATGTACCCCTGCCACTTCCTTTATCAAAATAAACAAACCTACACGTATTCCAGCAAATATACTTAATCCTTCCTTTGTTGGACTTTTTCAATGAGAAAAAAAATCATTGACATCTCTTCAGGATTACCTAACTGAAGTTGGCATTCCGAAATTAGAAATGATATGACGAATCCTCACCAGCAGCAGACTCTTGTTCGGAATGACTCCAGCTCATTCTAATGACTTATGATGTTTAGTTGTTTTTTTCGTTTCGTTTAAATAGTCTTAAAATATCACAAGAGAAAAAACGAAGGGAAGTCATGATGAGCTTCAACGGCGTAAAATGAACTAAACAAAGTGATATAATTGGGTACAGACGTAGATAGAGATTGTAGGCTATTCGTGGTTGTATTAAACTTCCCAACACAAACTTTGCATATTGGAATATTCATTGTTAGTCTCAAAAAAGGCTAATAAAAATAAATAAATCAGGTTAATAATGTAATTCCAGGAAAATCTGATAACTTAGGAGGGGCATTATACAAGTGCAATGATCTCATTCCCATGGTCCTTCATGTTTTTCAAATAATTCTGGGGAGGATCTAGAAGGAGCAATTCTATGAGTAATTAGCATTAAACTAAAGAATACATACGAATCGTCTGTACTTACAAAATATATAAACCTGTGCTACTCCCTTTATCAATCAGTGATGCAAATTCCATTCCAGCAAATAATCCTTTGGTTAGATTTTTCCATGAAAAGCATTGTCATGTATAAGTTAATATGACGTCTTCATTTCCCTTTAAGAAAATATTTTTCATATAAAAATTGACAAAAAGGAACTCCAATTTGAACAGTTATTTTCGTTTCCGGTTCTTGCAGACGACAAAATAGTATGGGAAGTCATTGCGAACTGTAAAGCCAACCGAATGAATTAAATCGCATTAATCAAGTTTGATAATAAGATAAGCCACATGGTTCAGTTCGTGAGTTTGAGTTTGATTAGGTTAGATTTTATTATTAATAATATTACTCTTCTGAAACCCAAAGATGAAAGAAACTAATTAACTTCCCATCTAAATAGATCCTTCACCAATTCATATTTGACACGTTGCACATCGCACACTTAGCCCTCATCTATTCTAAATCTAAGCAGAAATTCCCTGTCAATCAGGTTGGATAAACGAAAGGATGCAGACGTGAGGTTTGTTAAAGGAATTCCAAAATGAACATATTTTTCTTAATTGCTTCTGCAGATTGATTGATTACTTTTATTGTCTGACATATTCAGTTATAAACTGTTCTCCCATATGTGTGTCAATGGTTATATCCTAAAGTATTTCTAATGATTTAACGGTCAAAAAAAGTTACTTATTTATCTAACAGAGAAATATAATATATAGAATTTAATAAAATATGTAGTCTTGATCACGTCGTTTGGTAATCCAGTCTTTAGCTAATATAATAAAGTTACCAAAGGTCATGGTGTCAAATATCCAATTACGTGGGAGTTTGTTCCACAAGGATATACCTCGGTACTCCATTGAGACTTTTTTAAAGAATACCAGTGGCACATGGCCAAAATAATAGATCTCCAATAATAAAAATGCGATGAATGTATTCGAAGTTATGTGCCCTTCTGTGCACATGGCGCATAAATCAGTGGAGCCTTGCCTACTCATTTATGTACGTTCTTTCACATTTTTACGATGTCCTCGTTAACTACACATGGTCCTTCTAAGTTCTCAGTTCATCTCTTAAATATCATTTTATTTATTTATTTTTATTTATAAATATTAACAGTTATCTATTATATTAACTACGTATGATCAAAGACATTAACAAGAGATATAACATGCCCATGTAATGGATGTACCATTAATGAACAAGATTAGCAGTGAATTGGAATTTTTGTAATTACGCATAAGTACGCATTTATAAACTGGAGGACTGACAAGTGAGGTCCCCCAGCTGCTCATAGTTTCGAAGATTCTAACTTCAATGGATCACATCATTTCCCCAAATGGCTATTCAATTTTTAGGGCATTTCTAAGGTGAAATTATTTTTTTGCTGAAATTAAATGGCTAAAAAGTGAGTGGCCATTTGGGGAAAAGATGTGTTCCATATGCCTCCATGGAGGGTATGGAGGGATGGAGTTAATGTGACATGTTTTTACCGTTATATTACTTCTTTACAATTTCTAATATGTGCATAAATATATAATTTGGTTAAAAGGGCCTAATTTGTGAAGTTTCCTCCATGGAGGGTTGGGGTGGATGTAGCAAGTTTTAGCCGTTATATTCTGTCTCTACATGATAACATACATATACAAAACATATAATTTTATCAAAAAGCCTACAATTGTCGAATTTCCCTCCATGGAGGGATTGGAGGGGATATAACAAGTTTTTCATGTTAATCAGTTGTAGCACTTGTAAGCCATATGAATAGTAAAAAACTAATCATACAATGGGTTTAAATTTCCATAATCCAAATTTACATTAGTGTGCAAATACGTGTATAAGTTGGAAGGTGAATTCTCACCTCTATGCAAAGATGCTTATCCACATATCTCACTTATCGTTGAGAAGTGGGTCATATAATTAACTCACAATGCGTAGTTTTTCTTAAAACTTCCTAAAAAATTCAAATTTTTAATCAAAATACGCAGTTTAGGAGGCACAAGTAATCTTAACTTCATGATATACCAACGGGGCAATCCAAAAGACTATGACCGCCTTGCAGAGGAAACTGGTGACGATGAGTGGTTGTTTGAGAATTTACTCCCGTTTTTCAAAAAGTCTGAAGACTACCATGGCAATTATGGAAACGGTAATTAAGTTTTGCTCCTTATAATTACATTTTGCCGTTTACAAACGACAAATCTGTTGTTTGGGAAATTAACAATGTTCGTTGCATTTTGTAGCAAAATACCATGGCAGCACAGGCCCACTTTACATCGGCAAGCTGAAAACAACATATTTAGCCGATAAATTTGTGCAAGCAGCGAAAGAATTCGGATACCCTGAGCGAGACCTAAATTCCAGACAATCTCCCGGTTTCAGTCAGCTTGATGCCACTTTGAAAGATGGTCGAAGGTGGAGTACTTACGAAGCTTTTCTCCGGCCTGTGGAGCATAGATCTAATCTAGTCATCTACAGATTTGCTCGCGCAATCAAGATCCACCTGGATAGGAGAAAATCAGCTTACGGTGTTACGTACGTGAGGCATGGAATGCAAAAATTTGTTCGGACCACATTGGTAGGGCCATTCACCATGCGTGCCAAGGGCTTACTCATAGACCGCGATCTCAATTTGAATGCACTAAACACGTACATGAAAAACGGAGATGGACCTATGTCCTCCTTAGCAGGGGTTTCCGCTGTGGGCTTTATTTCCAGTACTCTTTCACAGGACTCCTCTTGGCCAGATATTGGCTACTTTATGTCAGACAGTGGTGTCCATAAAAGTCTAGCAGAGGATTTTACTAGAATACTGGGCACAAAACCGGGCGTGTTACATAGCTATTACGAGCCTCACGTGGGGAGAGATGCGAATTTTGTTCTAGTCATGCTCGGTAGACCAAAGAGTATGGGTGAACTACAGTTGGCCAGTAGGAGCCCTTGGGATAAGCCACTTATCGACCCTAAGTATTATAGTCACCCTGACGATATGATTATAATGAAACAAGGTACAACTTTTTACTACTACCACGTCGGTTAAATCTTAGGTTGAGTAGTGTCATTTGAAAGCTGTATAGGAGATTTGCAAAAATATCTCGGAAACACACCAGTCCGAAGAAATCGATTAAGAATGTATCAAGAAATTCGATTAGTTCTATAACCATTTAAACAATCGATTCTGTACAACTGTCGGAAACATTCAAGTTTAAAAGAAAACCCAAGATTTTTTAACAAATGAATTTGTCATAGTTACCTTGAAGAAAACCCTATACTCACAATCAGTTTTGTTTGAAATTTCCTATTCTAGGAGGTAAATAGTTTTCACTTTGTAGATGTGCTTGGTCAGTTCAGGGTCAGTTAATAAAGGAAGGAGTCTTAATTCGTCTATATTCTCGGAAATCGTGCATGGTGTGTTTCCGCAAAAAAACCTAAATCTCCATCTCGATCTCCATCAGTAGACTTTTAAGGACATTGAAATACAGAAGGAACGTGCGTGGTTGCATAAATTCTACTAAAACGCAGCTCCAGATGATGTAGGTTTGTTTTATGGTTTCAGCGGTTCGTTTCATTGTAAACATGTATGAAAAGACTGAAACATACCGAAGCCTCCATGCCCGCCTCGCTTCAAATCCATTTCCTGGCTGTGGCCATCTGAGATTCAAAAGTGACGAGTATTTTGAATGTTACATCCGTCATTTGACTATGACTATTTATCACCCTAGCGGAACGTGTTCGATGGGAAAAAGAAGAAACGATACAGGAGCTGTAGTCGACTCGCAACTCAGGTTTATTTAAAATAATTCAAATTACAGTCCCAATCTGGTTGACTTAGCTCCGCAATATCTCATCGTGTGGTTCCGAAAGCCAATGAACATAATTTCCCTCAGAGATACCGCGAAGCCAAATTAACTAGCTTAGGACTGTACACCGAATACAGATTATTTACCATCGTGGAAAACAACAAGTTATAGTTATTAAGGTTAACTAATTTTTCCCCTTACGCTTCGTTCTAGAGTACTCAGAGCAAATGGCCTTCGTGTAGCGGATACAAGTGTGCTAAGAGTTATCACAAACGCAAATTTGAACGCGCCAGCGATCCTTGTGGGCGAAAAAGCAGCTTTTCTTATACGACGCCATTGGGCATCTCAATTTATCGTGTGCAGTAAAGTAAATCATTACTTAACCATGGATGACCATCGGTTTTGTTTCTATAATACTTTCGTTTGAACGCATCGCGACACATTTTTAATGATATCCTGTCGTTGTACAATGAAAATTAGTAAGCTATCGTACGCTAAATCAATTAGTCATTTGTGAGAATGCACGCTTTATTATACACGCTTGTGATGACATGAAGAAAAGGAGCTGCCCCTCTGTAACCATATAGCTAGTTGCATTTCTTTGACTTAACATTATGTCACCCATTTACCTTATGGCTAGTTGTTCTATAACTGTAAAAAGAGTAATAAAATGACAGTTAGAGATCGTGTAACGTTTAACCACAGTTTTATTTTGTTCACTATATACTTTAAACGGCTACCTCAAACAAGTTATAAGGAGTTATATGCAATCCATAGTACTATGCCTTATATTTTACATGAGAATTAAAAGTGTAAGAGCAAAAGAAATTGAATACGTGAGTTGTGGTTCAACTAGGATAGAAAATAATGAATTTATTCTTAAAGTAATTATTAGTGAAACTACAACCAATCATAAGTATAAGAGTTGGGTTGGAACTACATATATTCCTAATCTTACAGACTAAATACTTAACCGAACATCGTAACACTCAATAAAAATATGTGCCTGAGTTTGTGTATATATTTTAAATGGGTAATTTAACCCTACCTACGACTATGACAATAATATACGTGACCCGAATCACACGGCCACGGACTTCCGCATCTTCATGAATGTCTGATTAACTAGCATGTATTTGTCACAAAGGTCAAGATACAACGAAACCCAAAATCAATCTTACCGAGAACTGACAATTCCACTCGTATTTATAAACTTTGTGAAATTCTTCCCACATGAACTTTAAAGCACAAGTGTATTTCAATCTGGCAAAATTAACTTTTACTTGACTTAAACATTAGACAATAGACAACAACTGACAATAAGCAAATCACCTAGTTCAGAAGCTCATTTGCATTTATCTCGACAAAACCATTTTTACACTAACATCCTTACAAAGTCTAATACAAATAACGACTTGCATGACGACGATCGTCGTTACTTAACACGTTTTTCAACTGTTCCAACCGGAAGTCCATTTAGTTTTCACTTTTTAGATCCATTCTCTACGGTAAAAACACGAAAAGTCCATGTGGTCAAAATTGGAAAAAATATAACAAATAAAGTGTTGGCTTATTGGACAAATTCTTTTGTAGATTATATGAAATTAAGCTTATCCGTGGTTCAAGTTTTTAAAAATATCCATGTAATATTGGAAAACCACAAAAAGCCAAGTGGTCAAAACCGGCAAAAATGGAAATTTCATTATTAACAATAAATCTGGTAAGACTAAGTAGAGCTCGCAAATTAGACT
>JAHZNA010000397.1:0-15392 GCA_027743935.1 Sinodicranocentrus sp. ZH6
ATAATACGTCGTAGGATATTCTCAGTAAATTTTACCCTTGTCTCAACGAAATGACAGACAGTCAGCTTTAGCAAATTTAATCGGAAATTATATCAAAGCTTTGACAGAAAATCGATCTAAATCCTTCTACTCGTGTTAAGTAAGTTAAGATATGAATGACTTCCGAGTGCGCAAGTGTTTATGAATGACATCACCAACGAGTCACACCACCTTCTACCAGAGTTTCAAATGAGTACATATGAAAAATTTGTTTACACAGTCAAAGCAACAAAACTATGTTGCTGTATAATATTCAACTGGATTCAGTCTAGGCGACTCAGGGAAGAAAACAGTTTCATAGTTTTGAGTGGAGAATTAAGTTGATGGTTTATGACTTCTAAAAGAACGTCTTTTCCCCTCTTTCGTCCTCGGCAGTGTGTAATAGCAAGAACATTCCCAAGATAATCCTGTATTAGCGCGTTTAAAAAATACATATTACTTGATAATAAAAATGAATACTCGAATTGCAAATTTTGCAGATATCCTCATGCTAGCTCTGTATCCGTCTGTCTTTGCATTCGGTGTTATGTACATCAGTACAAATTTTGTATTTAATACGTGTCTGCATAATAAGAATAATGCATATCGTACTCCTATTTTAATGGTTGAATGAACAGACTGCAGTCGACTGGTCAGTTGGGCTCCATTTGGGAGGTTCCTTTACATGAGTTAAATAATTCCTACTCTGCATACTTTACATTCCATTCTCTTAATACTTTAAGTATATAATGCTATAATACGAAATCACAGTAAAAAGCCGTCGTCGGTGTTACTGCATGATTGAATGTGCATAAACACGTTGTATCCCGACACCCGTCACTTTTGTATTTAGGCATTTATTTAAGCCCACAAAGGCAATTAAGCTAGGAGTTAGGACAGGACTGTGAGCATAGCAAGGCTGTAGGGTAATATTGGTAATATTCTACTAACCCAATCTTGTCAACCCAATAGCGTGGGTTTGGTTTAAGATAACAGTTTTTACAATTACAACCTAATTTTTGCATTGACAAACAAGCATGATTAACTGTAAGCACTTGCAAGTCGATCTATTTCACCCATATGAAAAAGGATTTCACTAATCATGTGAAAAAGGAAAGAAATTGGACTGAAGAACAATATTGGCTCGGAGTTTGTTGATAAGCTAATAACAGTTTCTTCTGTTGGACTTCCTATTCCTGAAGAAATGAGCTTGTAGTGCATGCATGCGTGATATCATTTAAAAAATGTAATATCTTCTTCTTGTTCAGCATTTATGAATTTCCCGATGTTGAATCGCCATTTCCATCAATCTTTTAAAACAATTGAATTGAATTTATATGACCATAGATTGGTAATTGAGAATGAGAACATTTATACAGCCAAAATGACCTATGTACGTTATAACGCATATAATTTTACACCTTTTTTAATTCATTGATTATTCAAGAGCAAACACATTTTCAATTCATAGTTTGCAACTTGCGGCCATTGCATAAATAGAGAATATTCAGACAACCTTTATAATGATTTAAATTTTTGCCGCTTTATGCAATTTTTGGGAATTCGAATTCGAGTCGAAATCTTCTTCCTCACATCCAAATGCAAATGAAGAGAAGTTTTATGGAGAGAAGACTGAATAGAATAAGAAAGGACAGCATGTACGCATGAAAAAACGAACCCACTCCAAGATTTGTTGTGCTTTATGGAAAGTAAGTAAATGCCGGTTGCGCGCTATTCGCACAAATAAAACAATAAAGTTTAAATCAAAGAGATCAAGATTTAAAATGTATACTAACTCCTGCATGGAGCCCCAGTAGAGATATTTGGTTCTTATATGTGATTCGAATCAATAAAACTGGCAACTATAATAAGGAAGCCTCCATTGAGCATTTAAGTTTCTAAATGTTTCCACTGTCTGTATATTTTACAAGGTTCAAGGAAAGAAACCGTTCATGAAAAAAGCTCTTTGGATAACAGCCGTTTAAATGGAAGAAATTCGCTTCGGAAAAATGCCATTTTGCTATTTGGTCAATTAATATAAACAATCCGCAAACTACAAACAAAATAACAGAATAACCGAATAACATATCTTTATTCAAGTGTCTTTCCAAATTCACAGTTAATTCCATAAGTGACATCATATAAATATAATTTAGCTTATCATAATTTCGGAATTGCAGCTAAAATGGAAACGTTGTTTGGTAAAGTCTGAACTAGGAAAAATGAAATATAATGTCTAATGCATTTTATGGCGTAGATTACGAATCCGAAATCCATTTGCTGTAAAACTCAAGTCTGGCGGAGTTATGAGAGAATTTATGCTAAATCCTCCATTAAAACACTGGCAAAAACTGCAAACTTTTTATTTTATCAAAAATGAAGCATAAAAAACTAGTCATATATTGTATTCAATCATTTTTAAATTCTAGATCATATTTTAGCTATATTGATTTTACTATTTTCGCGGCCTTATCATGATTCACTACTTTCACCATTAGTTACCATTGGTACCATGAAAAAAGAAAAAGATTATACTTTTTTCACCATGTTACTCTGATGGGAGTTTTTAGGAATTCTCTCATAACTCCGCCAAACTTGAGTTTACAGAAAACGGATTTCAGATTCGTAATCCGCGTCCCCAAATACACTAATACATATATCTCATTTGTCCTAGTTCAGACTTCACTAAACAAAGTTCCTAAGTTCCCTTGTAAGAAAATAATTGCATAAATAACTGTTTAAACCATTTTCAATGTTTACAACGGTTTTGAGTTTATTTTGTTTACACCGATTTAGCGATTACACCAATTTCCTTTGCCGAATGGACCTGTAAAATATGTAATGACTTATAATTTTATTATTAAATAGCGTAGACAGTTAATTTTGGATGTTTGACTAACAAGTAGGACTATACTTAAGACACTCTATTGTCAAGGCGATTAGTGCTTTCTTATGTATTTCGGGATGAGGAATCCAGTGGTGATAACCATATCCCCAAACGCTCAACGGTCTAATTGATACTTAAATATTCCTGAAGATTAAGGAAGAATAAACATTCGAAAGCTTGACATATCAAAAATGTACTCATCCGCTGTTACCGTGAATCATTCTTTAACTATTTACATATTTGTTATTTTTTTACCATTGCAAGACCTCATAGTAATGCATGTCCAATTTTTTCATTACATATTCTGATAGTTCGTCTAAAATGATGCAGATTTGCAATTTACATCATGTGAAAATTCTCAACCGTTTTGGAACCGCAACCCATTTGCTATGGGATTCTCTGGAATACGATAACTTGGTCGGCTCTAGAAAATTAACGGTTGGGAATTTTTGCATGATGTAAATTGCAAATCTGCATAATTTTAGACGAAATATCAGAATATGCAATAAAAAAATTGGACATACATTACTATGGGGTCTTGCAATGGTAAAGAAAATAACAAATTTGTAAATATCAATTAAACCGTTGAGTGTTTGGGATATGGTTATCACCCCAGGATTCCTCGTCACGAAATACATCAGAAAGCACTAATCTCCTCTGCAATAGAGTGTCTTATAAGTATAGTCCTACTTGTAAGTACATTGGGTGTTGTTCGATTGAGTGCATTCGGTGTTTTAAGACTGTATGGTTGTTTGGCTCACTGTGAAGCCATGGCTAGACTGACATTCGGATTCAGTAAATTAATTTTGCTAATAAAAATTAGGATCTCATGAAGTTCTAGCAGCTAATAATTAACTTATTGTTTGCTTAGCAAACAGCTGGCCTAGTTTAGCATAAGTGCAAGTACTCATAAACCCGCCGTACTTTATTTTGAAGTCGAAATTAAAAGTAAGCCCGTTAAATCTTAGCATACCCATTCCTTATCCCAACCCAAAACTTTTTCTTCATTGGCTACTTTCTTACTTCAAGCAGTTACACAACAATGACCATGTGTTTGCCTTTCCTTGTCGAAGGATTCCATCTTTAAGTAAAGATCAAGATAATTACTCTAAAATCTACGATTCACTACATAATGTACAAGAGAGCAAACCAACATGGTTTGAAGTTTATGTAAACTATTGACAATTTTTCATGCTTGACAATTCTTCATTTACTTGCCATGCCTTACACAATGACCATGTGTTGCCAAGCTACCATTAAGTTTTACTATATATGATTCTCATATATGATTAAAAGCTCCACTTTTATGTAGAGAGGATTTTTTCTAAAGATTGGCAAATAAAGAAATGCATTGAAATATGGTACACGAGTGTTTTCGAATCGATCTTTCAATCTTAAATACTCAATGTCTCTAAACATGGAGTGGTGGGCAAAGGGACCATGCGAGCAAACTATAATGTTGGCAAAAATGTTTGCGAGCAAATGGGCCTACGAGCAAAAGGCCTGATACCAGTTTTACACTGATTTGGCGATCTATACAATATTGTATTTTTGCATCTACTTTTTTTTATATTGTATGCCTTTCAACATTATTATAGCAGCAGTATAATATTCATTCGTGGTGTTTTTGGCTTCTTTTTTGCGTAAAATATCTTGGCCTTAGTTACTTTTCGAGGTCGGCTTCTTGCCGGACAAGATTTTACCCACATCCTCGAGGTCAACTTCGCACTAACTCTTTTTACTCATAGACACGCACAATATAATAGAGCATGACTGCCGACTGCATGCAGCGTTCCCATTTGTTATATCCAAAGTTGGTTTGGCAAATCCTTCGCTCAGAATTCTCCAGATTGCATTGCAGTCATGCCTTGCACATGCAGTGATCCATGTGCCAAGCTGAACAATTTCCTTTTCAATGTAAGTGTGCTAGCTCTCTAGGTTAGTTCTCTCGAAGAAAGCAAGCGGACGAGACATGTCTTTCTGCGAGCTGTCTCAACATATTTACCGTTAATTATAATAGTTACGGAGGGTTCTCATTTATTAGATAATGATTACTGTGATCAATGGATCTTAGCCCCCGTAAACTCCAAGAGGGGGAGGATTAAATGACGAAAGGCGAAGGGATTCGTGCTTGAATCCGGAATCCTGGCGAGGATGATGGTGCTGGAAATGGGACCAGGACCGGTGTCGCTCAAGTTCTGAGTGGATTTTCAATGGTGCAGATAGGACTTGTCCTGTTGTATGCCTTCATCTCTGTATCCTTGTTTTTGTGGCGGACATTCATTACCCCTTCCTTCATTCAGTCTGTTTAAAAGGACTTGATTGATATTTGGTGTGATGAGGACCACAATGTCAACGAATTTAAGTCTTTCCGCAACCGGCAGTTAGTTCCATCTCCAAATTAATATTGATGATGCACCTGCAATTTCCTTCCAAAGATACAGATAACTGTGAAAGTGAGACAAACTCAATTCATTTAAGTGAACTTCACAAGGTTAAAAAGTGGTATCCGAAACCAGAACAGTAGTGCATTTGCTCATGGTCAAAGTGGAGTCTCAAGAGATCCCTTGAATGCCGTAAGTATTACGAAATAAACACAATACAGCTATTGTTTGGTACGATGAACATCGTATATTAGCATCTTATACAAATATAATGAATATATATACATAAAATATACAAGTATAATGAAAGAAAATCTGATGGAATACACAATACAATCCTTGTGTTACAGTAACGACATCTTATATTAAATATATACCATATTATCTTAAAATAGTACGATTGAAAACCAGCCATGGAGGAAGATAACATTTATGAAGTTAAAGAAAAAAACTGGGAACCCACTTTCCACGTCTTGCGAGACAGGAACATCTTCCCTCAATCAAGATCCTGTTGATGGAATCGTTATGAAGTTATCAACATTAACATGAACATACCACAGGTGCTTATAAATTTACATAATATACTCTTAAAAAATCTAGTTATGATGGCAGTCATTTTATTTTTTCGTCCTAAAAATGTTGTCCGGCTACATAAAATTGTCCCCAAAAACTAGCTTTATCCACAGAAACTTCCCCTGTTGTCCGCGACAAATATCCATGTCTTAAATAATTGGCGTTAATTTTACTTCTCCAGCTTTATAGAAAGTTCACTTTAGGGATTTGATTTTCTATTTGACTTTTACAGCAATCTGTATCTCTGAAAGGAAATTAAAGGCGCTTCATCGGAATTAATTTGGAGACAGCAACTAACTGCCAATTGTGGAAAGGCCTAAATTTCTCGAGATTGTGCTCCTCAACACAGAAAATATTAATCAAGTCGTTATAAGAAGACTGAATGTAGGAGGAGTTGCTGCATGTCCGGTACAAAACGAGGATACAGAGATGAACGAGTACACGAGGACGAGCCTTATGTGCACTTTTGAAAATCTACTCTGAACTTGAGCGACCCCTGTCCTAGTCCATTTCCTGCGCTATCATCCTCGCAAGGATTTCGGATTAAAGCACAAATCTCTTTGCTTTTTCCTTATTAAATTTTCTCCCTCTTGGATTTTATGGTCGTCAAGATCGGCGTCATCACGTATATCAAACCTTCATCCAATGTTTTACAAAAGTTAGGTAGGAAATGATAAGGCCGTTTTAAATGAAAATCTTTTCAATTCCGTAAATATTATTTTAATCAAGTCAAGCAAAATTATGTATCGACATATTTTTAAGTCAATTAATACATGGGGTGTGAAAAATGGTGTGAAATGTATTTGCAGTTGAATAATCAATGAATAAAAACGACAACTATGAATATCTTGATGTCTTAACCTCTTCATTTTTAACAAATTCTTGAATAATATTATCACGCAAAGCTTCCACTTGGTTATATTTTTATTAATAATGTACACTACAATTATACCATATGCAATTTCATTCAAAATTAGTCATTTAGGTGATACAAGAGTTCTCATTGTCAGTCAAGAAAACGTCAGTTAGTATGAGGTTGTACTGGTGAGGTGCCAGTTATGTCTTCTCCTTGGAGCAAGGTCGTATTCAGTGATGAAAAAAAATCAACCTAAATGGCCCTAATGCATTGGGTAGAATCATGAGTGGCATGACTTACAGATGGAGCTCAACATGTGTTTTCCAAAGACAAGCATGAAGCAGGTGCAAGTATGCAATATGCATGTCATATGATTATAAAATTAGCCTGTTTTGATAGGTTTTCATAATGTTGATTTTAAGTGGTGGGTCAGCTATGATATTTGGCTGGGTGGGTGGTAGGACTATGTGGGACAACTATGTGGGTGGTAGGACATTTGGCTCCAAAGAGAAGACAGAACAGACACCGGTACAACCTCGGAGAGGTCCTCCGTGCAAACTTCGTGTGTCCGGGTTCCAAAATTGGAGGTAGGCGATGGATTTCCCAACAAGACAAGCAATCCATTCTCCTACAGAAGACAGTGACACATATTTTTATTTTACAGGCTAACGATTAAAGACAGCTTCAAATTCTAGCATTTTCATAAGGATGACATAAATTTGCATGTTTAAAATCACTCAACTTGTAATAATTAATTTTAAATATTCTATACAGGACACAGGAAGGTAGTCAACTTTTTCGGGTTCCGGACCGTGTTCCGGTTACACGATCTCCGGTGGGTCAATTAGTCGGGTCAGGAATTTCGGTGAAAAATTAATCGGCGCAAAAACTTACAAGTAGTAGCGGGGTTTTGTTCATCGATTTAAACGTTAAAAATATCAAAACATACCTAGTTTTATGCGTAGAATTCATGTATGACATTTATTTCCCCGAATTGTTAACTATTACAATTTTAATTAATGGTTAAACTTCGTATAAAAGGGTAAAACAATGGTGCATCAGTGTAGTGCTGCAGATAGTATGCATGCATACAGGCAAGTCATTAGGAACTCTAGATCGCGCTCGTCTTTTTGAATTTATCGGGGAGAAAACTAATAAATTGGGTATTTTGTATGATTTGTAACTGATAGGGATATTTTGTTCCAATTATTTTTAATTTTAAAAATGACTTTACAAATTGGTGAACGTAACTACGACTCTTTTCATGCATGAAAGCATTATGCAGCGTAGCTGACAATAATAAACAAAGGCGGAGTTTAAAATGCAAAAAGACGCGCAGAGTTCCTAATGACTTGCCTGCATGCATACTATCTGCAGCACTACACTGATACACCATTGTTTTTTGTTTTACCCTTTTCCACGAAGTTCAACCATTAATTAAAATAGTAAAAAATAACCATTCGGGGAAATAAATGTCATATATGAATTCTACGCATAAAACTACGTATGTTTCGATATTTTTAACGTTTAAATCGATGAACAAAACCCAACTACTACTTGTTAGTCGGCGAGCCAATTTTTCCGGCGGTTTTTTTACTCGGTGTTCTTTTAGTCGGTGCAGACATCTTATTGAGAGAAAAAATTGCTTGTAAAATGGTAGGAATGCATTGAAGGGAAATAGTAAATATTGAGCTCCCTAGAACACTGAGTATCTACTACGTAAAGTATTAGCATTAGCAAAATAGCATTTGATCTTTTAGGTCTTATCCCAGCGTTCTGTTTGGGCCATTGATGGAACCGGAACGCGGTCACCAATCCAACTTTTTCATGTGGTACATTTACATTTACTGATACACATATTATTGAATTCATTCACATTGTCAGCCCAGTAAACGAAATCATTTATAGTTGAAAACTGGAATCAGACAGACTCGCTTGCGTTCCCTGTACATAAATGCATTATAATATGATGCATACCATAACGCTTGCATTGAGCATTCAGGAAAGCCAGATGCCCCACTCTCTCTCATATTTAGTATCACATTACAATATCAAATATTGATGGATGACCTATTATTACAAAACTCCATTGTAACTTTCCAGGAATCACAAGTTCGTTATTAACTGAGCCAATAATAATATTGTCTTAAAAATTCAAGAGGGTATAAAAGGCGTAGCATTTCTTGTCATCTCATTCTATTTTACTGGGTTCGTTATGAAATTTAATCTCTAAAAATATTTTAGGAAAGTTATCATTCAGAGCTAAATAAATTGAAGTTCTGAGGAAATGTTTAATGCATGAAAAAATTTGGCTTGCCAAATTTGAAAACTTATTTATTGAATTCTCGAAATTAGTCAATATGGAAGGCAATTGCTTTGTGTAAAATTGCATTTGAAAACAGATTTCGTAATATGAATCGCTTTTAAACTCCATTCGAATTGTATTAAGCGTAGTTGACTTCGTGAAAATAGAATACCATGAACTACATCACATTTACTCACACAATAGCTAAATTGAGTTGAGTTGAGCTCATGCATATATCCAAACAAAAATATACATATTTAGACATTTAACGAAATTTCCAGTGATTTTTTAACTTTGCTTCATAAATACAATCCATTAGTTTCCTCAATAAGTATCTTTACTCTCAATCAAATAAAATACCAGTCGTGTATAATAAACACGTGTAAACGTCATGTAAACACGTCAAAAAAAGGTAGCAGTCTCCAGTGGAATATTATCAATAACTTCTGGATAAAAGAACTGCACTGCTCGCCATGTTATGTTCGCCAAAGAAAAAGAGCTCCAAGATTAAATGCACATTTGGCCAACACATGTATGTTCGAAATTAAATAAAATATTAAAGTCATATCACGCTGAGTCTGTAGCAGATCACGCTGAGTTGAATGGGAAACATTTGAAGTTTCTGGCTCATATAGTTCCCGAGAAAACGAGGTCCCCACGTTATATGCCCCTCTGTCCAACATATACATGTGGCCATTGATACATTGAAACAACTGACCTGACCATGTTGAGTTCAATGGTGACAGTGTTAAGTTTCTAGTCCTTCCAATTTTGAATGTTTATAGGTGACCTTGGGAGCTCTTTTTCTCGGGAACTATAAACGTTAGAAACTCGAAATTTTCACCATTGAATTCAACGCGGCCATTTACAGACAGAACTTTTTGTCATTTTTTTCTATCAGTTGTAGTTAAATTTCGAAATCTTAATTTGGATGTAGCTGCTTACAAATAAATGAGCTCCCTAGCTTCGAACGTTAGTGCCCGTTGGTGGTGTCAGTATGTTGATATTTTTATAAACTTTTAGGATATTTTGACCCATTTGTGACCCTTAGCGCTGCACAAAGTTTAGTGGCATTACGTCCTCGGTTTTGTCATACACAGTAACTCTAATTACGTTGACGTTGAGCACTACTTGTAAAAGCTGTAAAATAGTTTTTAAAATAGTTTTTCCCTTGGTGGATTTTGTTCTCAACAATAATTTAAATGTTAACAAAAAGTTACGAAATTGTTTGCCATAGTCAACCCTTGTATACCCGAATTAATTTCTATAGGTATCGATTACATATTGCAATGCATTCTACGAAATAATTTGCTATCGTCCACCCTCGTATGCTCAAATTGGCTTGTATGGGTATTAATTGCTTACTGCAACACACTGCGGTTATATCGTTTATGATTAGATTGCTTTTCTGCTTTGTTAACAGACGTCTTCCTGATTAGATAATCGAATTGATATTGTGACAATCGTCATTTGGCGTTATATTTCGCGTGCAGTATTAAATCGAATTCGTCATGACGCATGCATTCTTGCAATTGATTATTTTGCCATGTTCAGATAACTGAATAGTAAAGGACGTGTTAGCTGTGTGTAAATCCTATGCAGTTAAGATTTACGCTAATTGGATTCCCACAAAAATACATGATTAAATTTCCTGACATTTATTTATCTTTTAAACATAACGAATTTAATAATTTGAAAGCAATTTGAAACCATCGAGACTTTTCATTGAAAACGCTCAGTTATCAACAAGATCAACTCACAAGCACGACTATTTAGGTGTTCGACTCGGAATCGTTGGAGATAAATATTTTCTGATAGATTGGAACTCGAACATGGATTTAATAGTGGTGAAACCCGTTTTTGAGAATGGGCATTTGTTTAATTGTTATTTAAAAGTAAAATAATTGTGTTACCATGGTGAGGTCCTATTCATAGATCGATAATTTATATGCTTAAAATTTTTATTGCAGAAATGAATAGTCCTCAAAATTTTTCCAGATTTGCACTTTATGTCAGGCAAGAATTTTCAGTAATTTAGATATTACAGTACTTTTACGGAGCTTCACAGCATACATAAAGCAAATACATACCATACGAAACAAGAACAGTTGAAAATTACGACCAAGGGTAAATTGGAATCAAACAACGCAATTTAACGCAAAATTTTGAGGATCTAGGGTGCTCTGAAGAGGATTTGATGGTTGAAAACGTGTACACATTTCTAAAAAAAAGTTTTCTAATCCCTTCATCACTTGTACAATTTTGTATCATTTACCAATCCATGCTATGGAATGTTAGAATTACTATTGTTTTTTCTCAATCCTATGCAGCCCTTTTATTTTTCATAGATTTTACCTAATTTTTTTTTCCTGTTTACAAGTGGTTACGATTCGGTTACTGACTTTAAATGTTATCTCATGTAATTGGAATGAATTTTTGTTTAGCAGGTTGTGAATACTATTATCATTTGTAAAGGGTAATAATATTTGTTTGTGCAGCTTGTAACAGTGTTAGGATGCTAATACCAGACATGTAATATGACTGATATCCATAAACACTATAATAAAGTTTATTTGATTTGATTTGATTTGAACAACTAGATAGTCTTGCTTGTGAGTGCTTTCTGTGGAATCCAATCCAATTATTATAAGATAACCATTTCCTGACACGTGGCTCATACTCGGAGATAATTTTAAATCTGTTGATTTTTTATTACATAAGGAGTTCCCGGTTTGTTTGTATTGAAATCGTTTATTGCATAATGCTGGCTGAACAGTTTGTCAAAAATAGCACGGATGTTTTACTTAAATTATGTCAAAATTATTATCCGTTTTGAAATGCCAACCAACTTACTAAAGAATTCCACAGGATATGGATACTTGAACGACTAAAGTATACAAACTGATTGATGAGAATTTGACATGAGGACATGATGATGATGAATCGCTTGTAATCCAGAAACGCAAAAGCATCAATCACATCTCATTCTTTCAATCGTAATTTTTCCCAGGAATTAGATAGTGTCAACTGTGACAATTTTGTGTTGCGAGCTAAAATTTGATCTATTAACGAACTTGGTAGCGCAGAAAGTTTGGTAACGAATCAAACTTGGTTTAATTTGGCATTAGCATGTACTATGCAATATTTGCGATACTGCAGTATGCAGTTTATTCGAATATATCTTGACGGGTGCATTCTTAAATTTGATTTTGGTATAATTAAAATTTGCCAGTTAATGAATTTTAAGGGACATTTCGGCTGAAAGGAAATCAAGCATGCTGATAAAATTAGATTGGAATCACACAAGAAAAAAATCATAAATTGATTTCGCATATCTAAAACATTTTAAAAATTTATTGTATACACAAGATTATATCTCATGGTGATATGCACTGACAATGTTCTTATAGTTTGTCAAAAATAATACTGTAAGTAGTCTTGTATGCGGTTGTTATCAACAAACTTTTCTTTTCCAGGAGTCAATCCATATTATGCTGTATCCCGATGATTGTTGTGAGGTGCTGCATTTTCCAAAAAATTCTTAAACTCCGTTAGGCTAATTTTTCTTCCGTAATTTAGCTCTACAGCGCTTGTAGCCCTAAGCACAGTAGAATATCGTTGTTGTAACTGACTAACGTTGTACTCTCCAATCAATTTTTATATTGCTTTCGGTAATGTTTGTTTCTTTCCATGTATTTTCAAGATCTAGTGATTCCAGCAGCACCTCAATTTCAGACTCAGAAGAACTTAACTTGCTCAGACAAAGACTTACAGAAGACTAACACCAAGAAATTCGAGAGACTAATGTTGAATTGAATTGACTTGCCAAATTTATTATAGTGACAACAAACATAACATGTTACACATATTGTTAATGCATAAGTAAGTGCATTTATAAATTTCCATATATGCCAAACACCTTCTGTGGATTTGCCATTTTTTATAACCACATATTTTACATGATTGCCTTTTTACTTTACCTTTGATTCATCTTTTCCATTGAACTTATGAATTTGAGCCGGGGAAATCAGATTTTTCAAATTTTCCATTAAAAGCATTGGGGTACCCAACTAATTATTCGCAGGGACCAACTACCCAATCTTAGGGCATCCAACTTCTGATTTTAGGCCCCCAACTAATTACACCCAATATTTATTACAAACTCCCAGCACTACTCAACCATGGCGTTTATAAAAAAATTAAATCCTCCTACAAAAGACAGTGACACATTTTTCTACAGGAAAATAACGATTAAACACTCAGCATCGAATTCTAGCATTTTCATAAGGATGACTTTAAATTGCAAGTTTAATTACTCAACTTGTAATAATTAATTTTAAATATTCTATACAGGAAACAGGAAGGTAGTCAAATATTTCAAGTGGCACTTGTTCTTTGTTTATTTCTACTTTATATATTTACTGATACACATATTATTGAATTCATTCACATTGTGGGCCCAGTAAACGGGATCATTCATGGCTGAAAACTGGAATCAGCCAGTTACCAGTAAATAAATGCATTGTAATATTATGCATACCACAACCCTTGTATACTACAATTTATTTGATGAGAACCCTGTCCAAAAATACTTATTGATGATACTAATTGCTTGAATTTATGAAGCAAAGTTAAATAAACACTGGAAAGTTCATTAAATGTCTGAAATAAGATACGTGTATTAGAAAAATATGTATGTATATTATTAAATGGATGTGCGTCTACATATTACGAAGTTTGTTTTCGAATGCAATTTTAAAAAAAACAATTGAATTAAATTTAAAACCGAGGATTTCATAAACAAGTTTCCAAACGGGGCAAGTTAAAAATTTTCATGCGTTAAACCTATCCTCAGAACTTCAATTTATTTAGCTCAAATGAATAACTCATAAAATCTTTTTTAAATTAAATTTGATTAAATTATGATTTTGTGAATGATAATTTTCCTAAAATATTTTTAGAGATTAAATTTCATAATGAACCCAGTAAAATAGAATGAAATGACAAAAAATGCTACGCCTTTTATACCCTCTCGAATTTTTTAGACAATATTATTATTGGCTCAGTTAATAACGAACTTGTGATTCCTGGAAAGTTACAATGGAGTTTTGTAATAATAGGTCATAAATCAATATTTGATATTGTAATGTGATACTAAATATGAGAGAGAGTGGGGCATCTGGCTTTCTTGAATGCTCAATGCAAGCGTTATGGTATGCATCATATTATAATGCATTTATGTACTGGGAACGCAAGCGAGTCTGTCTGATTCCAGTTTTCAACCATAAATGATTTCGTTTACTGGGCTGACAATGTGAATGAATTCAATAATATGTGTATCAGAAAATGTAAATGTACCATTTGAAATAGTTGACTACCTTCCTGTGTCCTGCATAGAATATTTAAAATTAATTATTACAAGTTGAGTGATTTAAAACTTGTATATTTAAGTCATCCATATGAAAATGCTAGAATTCGATGCTTGGTCTTTGATCGTTATCGTTAGCCTGTAAAATAAAAATATGTGTCTGTCTTCTGTAGGAGAATGGATTGATTGTCTTGTTGGGAAATCCATCGCCTCACTCCAATTTCGGATCCCTGACGCACGAAGTTTGCACTGAGGACCTCTTTCGAGTTTGTACGAGGTTGTACCGGTGCCAGTTCTGTCCTCTCTTTGGAGCCAAATGCCCTACCCTTATCATAGTTGACCCACCCCTTAAAATAAACATTATGAAAACCTATCAAAACGCGCAAATTTTTTAAAAGTTATAATAATATTACATGCATATTGCATACTTGTACCTGCTTCATGCTTGTCTTTGTAAAAAAATGTCGAGCTCTGTTCAATCACTCGCCGTAAAAATTGAGAAAAAAATGGTGAAATATATGTACACGCTTAAAGGAACAACTGTCTCAATTGTATTTTAGTAACTTTCCATTTAAGTAAATTTTCAATAATGTACACGAAGCTGACATCCGACATAACAGATACGAGAATTCTGCTCCAGCCCTGCATATCCATGAGAATCCAAACCATAGGATAGATTTTGGCTCCATCGCCATACTTGATAGAGAGAAAAAGAATTTCCCTAGGAAATTCAAAGAATCACTCTACATACGAAAAACCCCTAACACCATGAACAGAAATGAAGGTCTGGAACTGAACCAACTATGGATACCATTCTTGTTTGAATTTATCTAAAATTGATAACTTTCCACCATAATATCTGCTTTTTTCATAAAATTTAAAATTGTAATCCTTTTCGATTTTTGTTGGTTATCACTTGCTCTCGAATAATGTTAAAGGAAGTTTAACGAAAGCTTGAGTGTTAAAATAAAGTATATCCTCTAAATAGCCAAAAAATGTCT